>PITA01001999.1:95462-174856 GCA_004023965.1 Spilogale gracilis
CGAGAAACACAGCCAGAGAGGGAACACAAGCAGGGGGAGTGAGAGAGGGAGAAGCAGGCTTTCCCGCCGAGCAGGAAGCCCGATGTGGGACTCGATCCCGGGTCTCCGGGATCATGACCTGAGCCGAAGGCAGTCGCTTAACCAACTGAGCCACCCAGGCGCCCCAGCCATAGACTTTTTTGTAGCTGCCTTTATCAGACTGAAGAAGTTACCTTCCGGATTCATTAAGAATATTCATCATAACCTGGTGTTGAATTTTGTCAGCACTTATTGTACCTCATATGGTTTTCTCTTTAACGATATTAACGTGGCAAATTACATTGATTGATATTTCTAAAGTTTTTATTTAAATTCTGGTTAGTTAACACATAATGTAGTATTAGTTTCTGGAGTAGAATTCAGTGATTCATCACTTACATACGACACCCAGTGCTCATGACAAATGCCCTCCTTATCACCCATCACCCATCTAGCCCCTCCCCCCCCAGCAACCCTCAGCTTGTTAAGAGTCTATAATGGTTTGCTTCCCTCTCTTTTTTCTTTTCCTTCCCCTATGTTGGTTTGTTTTGTTTCTTAAATTCCACGTATGCATGAATTCATATCGTATTTGTCTTTCTCTGATACACTGATTGATTTCTAAATGTCAAAGCAACCTCGCATTTCTGGGATAAGCCTAACTTAGTCATAACTTTTTTAATCTTTTAATTTCTTTTTTTCTACTCTTATTGAGATATAATTGGCACATAACACTGTACTAGCTTAAGATGTGCAATGTGATTTGATACTTGTATGTATAGCAAAATAATTACCACAATAAGTCTAGTTCACATCCATCACCTCACAGTTACATTTTTTTCTTGTGTTGAGAACTTTTAAGATCTATTCTCCTAACAACTTTCACATATGCCATACAGTATTGTGAACTATAATCACCACGCTCTACACTACATCCCTAGAGCTTATTTATCTTACAGCAAGAAATTTATGCCTTTTAACTACCTTCACCTTCATCTAAAGCCCTATGACCCAACAGTCATAATGTGTTTTATATATGTACTTATGTATCCTGTATCTCTATATTTATGAATTACTTGCTTTCTTGTGTTCATGTTCATGAGAGGTATTGATCTTGAATTTTCTGTAACGCATTTGCTACGTTTCTTCTGACTTTTTCAAATATCTTTGAAAAGGTTACCTATTCCTGTATATTCTGAGTTTGTGTAACATGGCTATTTTTTTTTTTTTAATTTGATACAATTCACTGGTGAAGCCATTTGGGCCTGGAATTTTCTTTATGGAGATATTTTTTCTTTAGTTGTTTTTGTTTTTTTTTTAAGATTTTATTTATTTATTTGACAGAGAGAGACACAGCGAGAAAGGGAACACAAGCAGGGGGAGTGGGAGAGGGAGAAGCAGGCTTCCTGTCAAGTAGGGAGCCCGATGCAGGGCTTGATCCCGGGACCCTGGGATCATGCCCTGGGCCAAAGGCAGACACTTAACAACTGAGCACTACCAGGTGCCCCTTTTCTTTAGTTTTAAAACTTTATTTTGGAATAACTTGAGATTTACAGAAAAGTTGCAAAGATGTACAGAGTTGTTACTGTTCACCCAGCTTCCCCTAATGTTAACATCTAACATAGCCATAGTACTTTTCTCAAACTTAGGAAATTAACATCCATATAATACTATTAAGCAGTCTTTATTTGAATTTCATCCCTCTAATATCCCTTTTCTCTTCCAGAATCCAACACATTCTACCACATTACCAAAGAGTACAAGTGAGCTATTTTGTAAATTATCTCTCAACTTGAATTCATCTGATGTCTTCTCATGATTAGCATGGGATTATGGATTGGGGAGCAAATATCTCAAGAGGAAGTGCCCTTCTTATCATGTTATATCAGCAATTTGAATAGCATTGATGATGTTAACCTTGGTCACCTGGTTAAGGTGATGTCTTCCAGGTGTCTCCTTCATAAATTTACTGTTTTTTCCTTTCCTGTGTTCTGTTTTTTAGAAGCAAGTCCATAAGGCCAATCTGTAATCAATAGGATGAGAATTACATTTCATCTCCTGAAGAGGAAGTTTCTACATTATTTGGACATCTTCTGTGAGGAAGAAAGAAGGTTTGTCTTTTCTCTCCCATTTATTTATTTATTCAAGAATGTATTCACATCACTGTGAATTCATGGTTATTTGCTTTATTCTTTGAGTTATAATCTTTATTCTGTAGATTGTCTTTTCACTGTCTTGATCTTACACTGTTGGTAGGAATGCAAGCTGGTATAGCCATTGTGGAAAACAGTATGGCCATTTCTCAAGACATTGAAAAGAGAGCTACCCTAAGGCCCAGGAATTGCACTACCCCAGAGATACACAGGTAGTGAAAAGAAGGGGCACCTGCACCCCAATGTTCATAACAGCAATGTCCAGAATAGCCACTGTGGAAGGAGCCGAGATGTCCTTCAACAGATTAATGGATAAAGAAGATGTGGTTCATATATTATTCATCAGAAAGGATGAATACCCACCATTTACATTCACATGGATGGAAATGGAGGGGATTATGCTAAGTGAAATAAGTCAAGCAGAGAAAGACAATTATCCTATGGTTTCACTTACATGTGGAACATAAGGAACAGTGCAGAAGACCACAGGGGAAGGAAGGAAAACCTTTGAAGGGGAAGAAATCAAAGAGAGAGATAAACCATAAGAGACTCTGGACCCCTGGAAAAAAACTGAGGGTTTCAGAGGGGAGGGGTGTGGGGGAATGGGGTTACAAGGTGATGGGCATTAAGGAGGACATGTGTTGGGATGAGCACTGGGTGTCATATGCAATGATTCATTTAATGAATCGTTGAACACTTCATTAAAAGCTAATGATGTTGGCTAATTGAACATAATTTAAAAAAGGATCCTTTGATGCACAAAAGTTTTACATTTTGTGTGTTCATTTTATGAAGTGTTTCATGCTAGTTGAAAATAATGGATATTCTCTAATTTGGTGGTGCAAGATTCCACATTTTCATTTTATTGTACCAATTTCCTATATCCTTCCTCTGATCACTGATCAATAATTGAAAGAACTGTGTTGAATCTTCATTATGACTATGACTATGGGCTAATCATTATGTAAGGATCCTCTTTATTACAATAATGCTTTTTGCCAGGAAATCTTCTTGTCTGATGTTAATATGACTAATCACATTTCTTTGGGACAACATCTAACTGCTTTATCTTTTTCCATTTCTTTAGTTTAACTCCATGTCATATTTTTAGGAGTGCTATTTGTGAAAAGCATAGAGCTGGAATTACTTTTTATCCAAACCAGAGTGTCTTTAAATTGCTGAGTTGTATACATTTACATTTATTATGATAACTGATATATTTAAATGTATTTATACCTTAATTCATGTCCCTTTAATTGCTTCTTTTTCCATCCTTCCTGCTGTCTCTTGAATTGATCTCTGCTCACCATTGCTTCTTAGATCCTGTACTTCCTTTCTGGATTCTTCCTAAAGCATGTTCTTTTGTTCTTTCAGGGGTTAATGGGAAATTCTTGTACTGCTTATTTGTCTGAAAATGAATTTATTTTTCTCTCACCTCTTGAAGATATTTTTCTATTATTGCTGTCATTTTAAATGGCATTCTTTTGTAGGTGATCAAGCTTTTTTTAAAAGATTTTATTTATTTGACAGAGAGAAACACAGCCAGAGAGGGAACACAAGCAGGGGGAGTGAGAGAGGGAGAAGGAGGCTTCCCGCCCAGTGGGGCACCCGATGTGGGGCTCGATCCCGGGTCTCCGGATCATGACCTAAGCCGAAGGCAGTTGCTTAACCAACTGAGCCACCCAGGCGCCACCGGTAATCTAGCTTTTTTATCTGGGTAATCTGTAGGTAATTTCAACTTTCTTGAACTTTCTCTGTGATTTTGGAGTTATACAATTTCAATACAGTGTTGGGGTTTTTTTTTTGTTTGCTTTTTAAGATTTTATTTGAGAGAGAGAGAGAAAGAGAGCAGGAGTGCTAACATAAGTGGGGAAGAGGGTAGGGAGAGGGGGAGAAACAGACTCTCTGCTGAGCAGGGAGCCCTGGGGGTGGGGCTGGGAGTCAGAACCCTGAAATCATGACCTGAGCCAAAGGCAGAGGCTCATCTGCTCAAAACACTGAGCCACTCAGGCGCCCCTCAATACAGTGGTTTTTAAGTGTGGATTTAAATATCCCTTCTTATGACAGGGTGAGGATGGTGTGAATTTATGCCTTTTGTCAAATCTGGAGAAAACCCAGTCATTCTAAAGCATCTTCTGGAATTCCTATCAGTACTGTCTGACACTCATTTTTTTCTCCATGTCTTTTAATTTTCTCTCTCATACTCTCAGTCTCTTCACCTCTCTGTGAAATATTATGGGCACTTCTAGTTAACTAATTCTTTCATCAGGTACATCTGATCTATTACTGATTTCTCCATTCACTTTTGAAAAGGAGGGATTGTTTTGGTAAAATATAACACATGTACAGAACAAGTGCATAAAATACAGATGTACAACTAAATTAAATATTCTAGAGTGAACACCCACGTAACAGTCACCCGAATCCAGCAACAGAAATTGTCCAGCTTTCTCCGGAAGCATTTTATCCCTTCACAGTCACCAACCTTTCTTTCCTCCCAAAGTTAACCCCATCCTGACTTTTATGTGAACACTTCCCAGCAACAGCACACATGCACGTTTGTACCCACCCTCCTTCGCTGGCTGATTTGTGTCTGCACTACACCCACGCTGTCACGTGAAACCCAGCTCCTCTCTGCTTGTCGCTGCCGTGGTTCGTGTCCGCTTTCCCAATGTCCTGGCTCGACTCAGTCCTTTTCATTTCCTTATCACCATACAACTCCATTTAGGTAAGGGACAGAATGGGCAAAAGCATAGAATTTTATATGAACAGGCAAAGAACAGGATTTTATGTGAGGGGCTCGCTAGGCCCACAGATTACATGAAACGTTGATGGCCTGCTTTTTCAGGATCTGTATTTTACTTATTGTTGAATGAAGACAGAAAATACAGAATGGTACATACAGTATGATCCCATTAATCAAAGACATATTTTTGCACCTCTGCATCTTTACACACTATATATTTATTCAAGAGATCCTAGAATTCTAGAAGGTCCAAACTATCACCCATGGTTGCCTCCAGTATGTGGGGATGAGGCCAAATGCAGGAGGCTGGGAAAGTCTATGAGCATGGGAGGAGTTATGTGGGCCAATCTTTCCAAATTTTACTTATTTGTTTATTTAGATAATAAGCATTTTTTAAACAACATCAGCAAAAGTCACATCACAGAAGAAAGAACATGGATTTGATTTGGGGCACAGCAGGCTGTCCTGTCCTGTAGCTGGTGGCGGCCGTCACCGTCCAGAGCACAGCAGAGCCAATCCAAGACGGCCCAGATCCTCTCTTCTGCAGGTCAGACACTTTCATGGTTGGTTTGCAGCTCGTGCAGACATGGCTTTCTACAGCAGCCCCAACTGAAGACAACACATCCATGGCAGGCAAGTCTGATAGGCACCTGGTCCCTCAAGACAGTGTGGGCCACAGTGAAAGTCCAGAACAAAAGGAGAATGTAACCACTGTCCCAAGCACTCTGGAACTAGCTGGATTTCTCACCTTCTCATCTCCCCAAGAGAGGGAGTCAGGGAGGAGGCAGAGGAAGGTAATTTCATGTCCCATGCCCACAGGGAGCCCTACAATAATCAGAGGTTTTCCTTTCGGTTCAAGATTCTGACCCCAAGGACATCATGCAGCCAGCGTTTCAAGAACAAGAACATCTTTTCCAGTCAAGAGAAGTAGCTGCATGAAATCTAATGATGACTGAGGTCTTCTTAGGTATGTGTCCATCACTGTGCTCACCACAGCCCTGTCCAGGGGCTTGTGGCCTTGTCCTCATCTCACAGGTGGAGAGATGGAGGCCTACTGGGGAGAAATGACTTGCCCAAGTTCACACGGCTAGCAGAAGTAGAGTCTACTGCATCCAGCCTCGCTTCCCAACCTGCACTTTTCACTTCTAAGCCCAAAGGCAGGACACCATGCTTAGATGCTTCCGGAGTGAGTGGGCATTGGCCTGACCACCCAGTGCAGTGAAAAGGGACAGCCACTAGAATTAGACCTTCCCATTTTGGCTCTCTCCCTGAATAAGCCGCTTCTTTCAAGCCTGGATATCCACATCCTGTAAAATGGGCTGATACCTTTCCCTCAGGATTGAACTGAAAATAAGAAATAGGATATGTGGAGAATCTCCTACCAGCCCAAGCACTGAGGCACCTGATAAAAAGCAGCCACCACCACACCATTGTCATTGTCCTCCTCATCATCAGTGGGACTGAGAGGCCTTCCTCTCTCTCCTTTTCCTAGAGAGCTGGGTACAGTCCCAAACTCAACCTGGCAGAGACTAGGATGAGATCTACCCTGAGGCTTGCACAGGATGGTGAGTGGAAGGAGAAAAGAAAGAAGGGGGCCTTACATGTGCCCCGCATTGCACCAGACCTGTAAGGTGTCCTGAGGGGTGCCCCTTCTTTCTGTCCCCACAGCATCCTAGTCTAGACCTTGCTCCCTGCAGGCTTCCTAGCCTCTGGCCTTACACCTCGCCAATCTGTGCCCCACACAAGACCCATCACTCCCCAGCTTAAGAACTGCTTCCAGATCCTTAGGAAAGTACCCCCAAAGCTGGCTGTCACTGACCCTCTAACACAGCCCCCTCCTTTCTCCAGCACAGAACCTGATCTCCTGTGCACAATTCCACACTTTGCACATGCTGGTCCGCTCAGCAGGAATGCCCTCCCCATCACCCCCTCTGCCCTCAATGGCTCTCACTCCTCCTCTGGGATCCCACTCAAAGTCTCTGAGAAGGTTCCCAGAATCCCACCCCATCCTTGGGGCACATGCCCCTCAGGGCACTTTCATCCTCTGTTGGCAGTGTCCTGAAGGGACAATGAACGTGACTTACTGCTTTACAAATCTGCCTTCCTTACTGTCCTCTCCTCCTCTAGGCCAGGGCCTGGGCATATTCCCCACACACTCTCCCAGGGCTGGCCGGGTGTCTAGCACATAGTAGGTACTTAGCAAATGTTTCAAGCTGCAGCTCAATACAAGGAAAAGCTTTCTAGTTATCAGAGTTATCCACAGGTAAACGGGCAGCTAGTGAGCTCTCTGTCAGGGGGGTATAAGCTAGAGTCCATGAGCAGGGAGGAGGGGAAACATGGATGTGAATTCATCGGTGGCATGGATGCCTAAAGACGCAACCATAAACAAGTTTCACTGGAATCATCTGGGAGTGTTGGTTACTAATAGAACTCTCCCAGTCCAGGAGATTTGAATGCTGCAAGTCTAGGGCAGACCAGAAATCTGTATGCAAAACATCATCCCCAGGAAATTTTGAAACACACCCATTTGGGGGCTACTGAACTCTGTGGCTTTTGAGGCCATTTGCAATAAGGTTTTGTGTGTGGAAAGACCCTTCATAAACTGTGAAGTGCCATCCAGAAGTCTTGACTCCCAAGATGTTACCCAAACACCAAGACAGGGGAATTGAATATTCAGGCTGGGGCTACAGCTCCTCAGACTCGGGGAGGTTGCGGACCCAGCCCTGGGCCACTCTGTTGAAGCTGGGTCTGAGGCGAAGGAGTTCCAAGCCACTGATGAGCTCCGGGACAAAGGGGGTGCCTGCCCTGGGAATGGTCTCCCCCACCAGGGGTCCTCCAAAGGGCACCGGGGTCCTGGGGAGAGAAGAGCAGCAGGGGAGGTAGGCTGTGTGGAAGAGCACTGGATGGCAGAGCACTGACATGCAGGTCACCTTGTGGGGCCCCCTCCCTACCTCCCTCTGGGCCTCAGTTTCTCCACCTAGATGTGTCAAAGCTTTGTTTTATCTTTAACAGGTTTTTCCAGCTCTGTCCATTCTCCAGTCTGCCTCTAGTGGGGCTGGTTTGGTGCTTGGGAATAGGACTGAATCTTCTAAGCTAGAATTGGCTTGCCCTAGGCAAAACTCTAGGTTCTCCTTAAGTAAGCTCCAGAAGGCAGTAGAGCTGGAATGGGGTTTTTCCTTCCTCTGCTCATCTCCTCTCGGAACAGTATGCCCACAGGCAGGATAGAGAAGAGAGGGTTAGAAAGAGCACCAAGAATCAGGAGATGCAAATGAGAACAGAGACACACCACTTCTCACCCATAAGACTGGTGAAAAGAAATAATTCCATAATGGGGCAAAATTACACTCAGATACTTCTGGTTGGACGGTAAATTAGTGCTACTGCCTTGGACAACTTGCAGGATCTTTTTATTCTAAAAATATGCAAACTCTGTGAACTAGCAATTCACCTGTAAGCATAGGGCCTAGGGAAGCACGTGCTCGCACAACAGAGAAATGGGCACGAGCAGTGAGTGGTGACCAACCAGAGACAGCCTGGATGTCCATTGGCAGAGACACCAACAAGACAGCTGTGTATTCGCAGGGTGGAATACCATACAGCCACTTAAAGGGAATGAAAAGATCTGTATGTATTAAGTAGGATAGATTTCAAAAGGTCAGAAAGGCAGGCAAGTGACAGAATGAGACACAAAGTATTAAAATGTACACATATACGTAAAACAATACCAGCCACTATAGGACTGGAACTGCTGGGAGAAAATGATCTGAAAACATATACACCAACCTGACCGCAGTGTTACCTTTGGGAATTTGGGAAGGGAACTGGGATTGGAGGATGATGAGCAAAGGGCCCTCTCTTTATTTGTAGGTGTGTCTGTGTGTGTAAGAGAATATAAGTGTATGATTTTTAAACTATTTTATCATCTTAAGAAAACTTGAAAAGCATTGCTCATGTAGTGCTTTCCTTGAAGCCTGGGAGCAGTGGGAATGGGGGAGTGCTTGCCCCTGGGTGGAAAGGCAGGCCTCAGGCCAGAGCCTGGGCTCCAGCCGGGACAGCGGGTCTGCCCAGACCACCCCGGCTGTGGCGGCAACAGCCAGGTCCTGCGGGAACAGGCTGGGCAATTTCCAAGCTGCACAGGCCTCACGATCCAGCCCTTGACTGGAAGCCCAGAGTCCTGGATCCTTAGCACAGTCTGGCCATTAGCACTGCTGCTCAGCCCCGTCTCAGCCTCAGTTGGCTCTTCTGTCTTAAAAGGGGCCTGTGCTCAGGACACCCTAAAGCCCTCCTCCTGCTGATGGCAATGTGCTTCCTCCTGTCCTAGTTGCAGCCTGAGAAGGATGGGGCCAGCCTGGAAGCCAGCACCCAGGACTGAATGTCTGCTGAGGTTAAATAGCCTTGCAGGTAAGGGCTGAGGGCCCTAGAAGGGGAGAGAACACAGTCTGGCCTGGCAGAAAGCCCGAAATGCCTGCCAATGGCTCGTGGCTGCCCCGGTGCCTGTTGGGCACAGTTCTTCCCGTCGGGGCCCGCCCTGGCTATCAGCGTGCCTGCAGCCCCAGTGCCCTGGCACCAGGTGAGGGTATCCTCTAGGCCCTGGGATGAGGCTGGGAAGATGTGAAGATGAGGGAGGTCACTTCCCTTTGGAGCAGTCTCAGATCAGAGCTGATCACCCCCCGGTTTTCAGATGGCCTCACATGTGGTCTAAACAGGCACCAGAAAAGCTGGACCAGGGCTGCCTCCTGTGGACCCTCCTCTTTCTCGCTTCATGCAGCCCAGACCAGAGGTGCATTTTTCAGAAATAGCATCAGCCTGAGGAAGCCAACTGCAGTTGAAATGCATCCCCCAGCCCAAGGCCTTCCTCCAGGGCCAGGCTCCTGTCTTGATTCCTAGGATTTGTCTTTGCATCCCTGGGGCACCAAATTTATCCCTTTCCAGTTCTCCCTATTAGCTTTTCCAACCATTATTTTACCTATAACTAACACTGATAACACTGATACCAGTAATACTAATAGCTGCTGTTTGCTGAGAGCTTATTACTTGGTAGAAACTTTGCCTACTGGCTTCTCATGTTATCCTCGCAACAATCTTACAAAGTAGATACTGTAATAGTCTCATGTTACAGATGGGGAAGTAGAGGCTCAGAGAGGTTAAGACTTGGATCCCCCACCCGCCACTTCCCTGCTTCGTGACTTTGGGCAGGTTGTTGGTGTTCCTGAGTGGGTCCCTTCATTGGCAGAATGGGGAAAACTGCAGCAACTCCCTGCCCTGTTGGGTGGAGAAACCAACAAAATGTGTGGCACATTCACCCACTCATTCCCTGTGCATTTCTTATGCACCGACTATGTGCCAAGGCAAGCGTTCATTTGCGTTCTAGCAAGAGCTCAATCCGGGTGAAAATGTTCCAGTAGAGCGTGGCATGTGAAAGGGCTCAGGAAGTGCAGCCTCTGCTGTGCTGTGATGGGCACCACACTCCCGAGCCATCTCTCCCCAACCGGCCCCCCACCCCGGCCTTACTTGTTGAAATTTCGATACTGGGCAAGGCTGGGGGTGTGACTTCTGCCATTGCTCTGGTAGTCCCGGTAGCTGATGAACTCCTGCCAAGGACAGCGGTAGCCCTTGGGGATGGCCGTGTGGTTGAACTTCTCTGGCGGGATGCCCTTCAGTGGCTCAGCATAGCCTAGAGATGGAGCAGGGCTCATGGGGGGGCAGGTAGGAGACGGGGGGGGGGGCTGGGTCCTTTTTTCCCCTCAGCCCCTACTCCTGCCCACCCTATAGATATGGTTGCAGGAGGGAAGCCTGGAGCTGGGATAGGGGTGGGGGGGAATATAACACCAAAATTGTTCCTGCAATGAGGATTGATCCTTCCCCATCCCTGGAAGCAAGAAGGACTAGAGCAGGGGAATTGTGAGTTGGGGCATGGACCCTGACTTTGGGTGTGACCTTGGGCACAAGGTCTTGTGTTAGG
Organism: Spilogale gracilis; assembly: GCA_004023965.1. Lineage (NCBI taxonomy): Eukaryota > Metazoa > Chordata > Mammalia > Carnivora > Mephitidae > Spilogale > Spilogale gracilis. The sequence continues at coordinate 106,339 of PITA01001999.1, forward strand.
TCCCTGGAGGGGTGTGGGGGAGGGTGGGGATATAAACTAGATCCTCTCTGGGTACCAGTTCCTGCCTCATGGTGGAGCACTGCCAGGTTCTGGTCCCCCAGCCTGGGTCCCAGGACCTGGGGAGGCCCTCACCTGGTGCCAGGGCACTGGGGCTGCGGGCATACTCTGCGGGGAAGACTGCAGACTGGGCATCCTCCAGGCCCTGGGATGAGGCTGGGAAGGTGTAGAGCTCAGAGCGGTAGTTCTCCCCCTCAAGGCTGTTGGCAACCTGGGCACAAGGGCAGGTTCTTAGAGGCCATGGACTGCTGCAGGAGCTGCCTGGCCCCTGCCCCCAGCTTCCCCTCTTGCGGGAGCTCCCTGCACACTTACTGTCCCCAGCTCTGCTGATCCTGTCACCTTCGATCCTGTCACCTTCCCCTTGGCACTTCCATCCACGATCTGTGGGGGCAAACAGACCACAGGGAGGCTAATGAGGCAAGGGACCAGGGTAATCCCTCCACCAAAAAAGGGGGTGTATGAAATCTTAATGCTCACATGCCAGGGATGTTGAGGGGATGACTTAATAACATAGGACGCTAATCCCAGTGCCTGGAACAGAGAAATGCTCTCTGTATGTTAGTTGCTAGTCTAATATTGACCTTGGGCAGATAACCTTCTTGAGTGTCAGTTTCCTTATCTATAAAATGGGAGTAGTGTTGATAATATCTAGCTTATAGGGCTCTATGAGCATTAAATGAGATGATACATGCAAATTGCTTGGCTAGCAAAGGTAGGTGTTTTGTTGTCTTTACTATTCTGCATTCTGTCACATCATCCCCTCTCAGTCACCACCGCCCCGAGTCTGGAAATTGAGTGGAGTATGAGTTTGTTTCAAGTAATTGAAACTGCCTGCTGACTCTTTGGAGCCCGAAGGTAAGCCATTCTTGCCTCTACCAGCAGACTGCTTTCTGGCCTTTTCCTTATTCTAGGGGCAAGAAGAGAAAGAGTTTTGGGTTTTCTCTCTTAGGGCAAGCTCAAGTCTAATCCAAATCCCGCTCACTGCAAATTCAGCCCAGAGCGCTTTTGGTAGGAGCCAGAATCCCTTCACCCCACAGCTCGCCCTGCCCATTCCACTTTATGTTTTGTATCTGGGGAGCGATGCCTAGAGAGATACCACTTTTCTAGGATCACGCAGCAAGCCAGGGGCTCAATCTGGTAGGAACATTACAGCCTTTCCAGCTGGAGCTGGAGGGACTCCCCAGGGGCCAGACATCTTCATCTGGCTCCCTGTTTGGCTTTAGGCTAACCACTGGCCCTCTCTGGGCCTCAATTCCCTTATAAGCACAATGGGATGAACTCACCATCCGTGGGCTGGCTGCAAACTCAAAGGTGAATCTCTGTACCCGGCGCTGTCTCTTCTGGAAGAGGAGGGATCCTCTGTTGTTGCGTAGTGAGAGCTCCTCCATCATCAAGTCCTGGGGCACACTCAGCTTCTTGCCCAGGTCCAGCAAAGGGACTACCCAGAGAGGCCAGAGTGAGCTCTTACCTCCAAACCCTCAGGGCACTCAGGGCTGCCTGCCTCCCAGGGCAACCGCCTCTGAGCACTCGCTAGGATGTATAAGAATGCTGCTTTCTCCCCACATTTGCTGACACTGAGTGTCACCTGCCCACCTGATGGGCAGAAAGGACACCTCAGAATTTAATTTGCATGTGTTTGACACTCAGTGAAATTGAAATCCATTTTCAGATGTTCTTTGGCCATTTGTATTTATTCCATGAATTTCCTCTACAGTTCTTTGCCCACAGTCGTTGGAGTCATGAGAAATGGTCAGATTCTAGAGAATCTTCTAATGGTAAGCCATGGGTGTAAGCTCTGCCCAGGGAGGAGGGGAGGTTTCTGGCCTGAACCACTCCATCCTCGTCCGGGAGCAGCCACTCACTGAGATGGGGAGGGCAGGAAGAGGATGAGATGGGGAAAGATCAGGAGCTCAGGGTTAGATCTGTGTTCTTTCCATTTGAAAATAGCCTTCTATTGTAAAATAGCATATATATATATATGGAAGTTAGAAAATACAAATAAAAGGGGAAAAGAGAAAAATACCATTTCTATCTCCCAGAGGTTGCCACTTTTAACATCTTAGCATATATCCGTTCATATCTTTTTCCAAGACTATATATCCACATATGAAGAGCTCCTGGGTGGCTCAGTTAAGTGTCTGATTCTTGATTTCAGCTAAAGTTATGATCTCAGGGTCCTGAGATAGAGTCCCACTGGGATCCATGCATAGCTGGGAGTCTGCTTAAGGATCGTCCCTCTCCTTCTACCCCTCCCCCTGTTCACATGCTCTCTCTCTACAATAAAATAAATAAATCTTATAAGAAAAAGACTATATGGGTTTTCAGCCAAAATGAAGTCATAGTATACATGCTTTTATCAGTTAAAGATCTCTACCTTGAAGTGGACACTTTTTTTGTTTTATATGATGGCTAATCCATATTCAAATTCCCCTAATTGCCTGCAGAATTGGGGATAAAAGGTTTGAAGAGCCTTGGAGATGCTGAAGTAGAGAAGCTGAGACAGAGGAAGCCAGATATGGGAGCCTTGTGCTCACGGGAGAAGCTAACCTGAGGTAAAGATTGGGGCATCGTTAGCTTACAGATGGTATTTGTTGTTGTTGTTGTTGTTGTTGTTGTTGTTTGATGAAGACCATTACATTTCTTTCTTTTCTTAGAGTTAGGACTCATGATAGCCACATGGAGGGTTTCCAGGGCTGATGAGTGTCCTTAATAGTTTTGGAACCCATCCATAGCCTTTGTGTTTCCCCTGCTGTCAAAACACCCACTTTGACACACTTCCCACCAAGGGGAGGCTTCAGGAGGAAAGGGGTGACAGAGGGGTGAGGACACTGGTAGGAAAAGGATATGTATGGACAGCATGGCCAGAGTTGTCCACCTCTAAAATAGGATACACAGAGGTTTGTGTTCCAGCTCTATAAATGGTGTTTAGAGTCAGGAGGCTGGATGAGCTCACCGGGGATGGGAGGGGGAAAGAGAACCGAAGCCTGAGCCCCGGGCCTCCGGCATCCAGGCCAGACCAAGGAGGTGAGGAACCAGCCACAGAGCCTGGGAAGGGGTGCCCAGTGAGGCAGGAGGGAAGCTGGAGCATGGTGTCTTGGAAAGCAAGTGATAAAAGTTCTTTGGGGAAGATGGGGTACTCACGGAGCCAAAAACCAACCATCCTCTTTAGTGTATGGGACTTAGTATTGGTTGTCTTTGCAAAGTAATTTCTATGGAGTATTTGGGTGTGAAAACCTTATTGGAAAGTGTTAAGAGAAAATGGACAGAAGGACATTCTAATCATTCCTTGAGGAAGCAGTGAACCAAATCTAGAATGTGAGATATTTTGTAGGGCAGCTGGCCTGAGTTCTTTAAAGGAGTGAATGTGAATGACCTGGACCAAAAAAAAAAAAAGAAAGAAAGAAAGAAAGAAAGAAAGAAAGAAAGAAAGAAAGATAGATAGGGCAGGGCAGGAGTGGGACTTACAGATTCAAGGAGATTAAAGAGACACGGCCACCAGATAAACAGTGGTCCTTCTTGGAGCCTCATTAACACACACTAGAAAATTGGAGAAAAGTTGACTGTGGGACCAGTCATTAGGTGGCATTAAATCGAAGGTGCAGTCTTATTCCGTGCGCTAACATCTTCATAATGTGTAAGGACATGTCCTCTTTATTATTTTTGGTGTATCCTGTCATGTTGAGGGGATGAAACGACATGCTCTTTAGGTTTTGCTTTGGACTCCAGAATGAAAGGAGGGTCATGGGGATTTGCACTCTCTATTTTTGTGTGTTTGGAAATGAGCTTAATAAAGCGTTAGGGGGGCGGGCAAGAAAGCATAGATAAGAGGTTTGAGGAGTTACGCTCCATAGGTCCAAGGCAGCGGTAGAATCAAGGTTGTTTTTAAGAGGGAGAAATAAAAGCATATTTTTAACTGATGGGAAATTTTGACAGTGCAATAGAGGGCAGACTGACTGGAAGACTGTCGTGGAGCAGGACAGAGTGGAGGGCCGGTGCACACGCGGCCAGATGTGGAGCAGGGAGTGTGCAGAGGGCTCATCTGGTTCCTTCATTTTTCTCCATGCAATAGGAAACAAGGTCACCCACTGGGAAGGAGGACAAGGGAGGAGGCATCGGCATCGGGAGTTTGGGGACAGAGGTCGCTACCTAAGCAGCGTCTAAGTGGTTTTGGGAGGTCAGGGAGATGCATGGGGCTGCCAGGCGGCATCAGGGCCCGGCAGGTGCTGTGATGCAGTCCAGTCAATGGAACCCAAACAAACTTTTAAAAAAGGAGACTGATGATTTTTTTATTCTTTTAGCAAATATAGAGAGAGGACCTCCTACGTGGTAGGAACAGAAAGAGAACCATTGTAGGTTAAGAAGGGAAAAAAGGAAGTTTCAGAAGAACCTGCATTCTAAGATTCCACTCATTTATTTTAAAAAACAAGTGCTATATGTTTATGCACACATTGAAAAATCTGTACAGAGATATCTTGAATATCAATAGTGACTATTTATGGGACGTGGGAAGAGGAGGGCTGGAAATTGCCCTATTTTTTTTTTAACATTGAAAGGTACTGCATACTAAAAGCATGAAAGACTATATCTAAATACATAGTAAAAAGTCCCCTGGCATCATATTGTCAAACACTACCAGATGAATTGAGCTCAATATTAAAAAAAAAAAAAAAAGGTACAGATAAAATCTATTTGATGAAACAGTTCTATTTCTAGGCATTCATTCTTAGGGAGAAAAGTCAAATAAACATGCCTGAAGATAGACAGAGAAGGTTGTTGATTGCACTGAAGGTTCAGCTTATGAAGACCATACAGCCGTGTTGTGGGGGTGCTGCCCAGACGCCCTTCATCAGTGGCTCAGGGTCCCAAGTGTCCCCTTCTGCTGAGCGCTGCCCTGCTGAGCAGAAGGACTCACAGCCCCCTTGCTGAGGACAAGATGAATTCTGTGGGGCCATTTGGGCTCTGGAGCCCCCACGGGATCAGATGGAACCTGGCCCAACAGCTGAGCCCACATCCTTGCTGAGCCATTTCCCTTGCCCTATCTGTCATTTCCCTCTTCCTGCGGGTGTGACCTCAAGAAGTCACTTGTGTGAGAATCCTCAGTTCTGCTCCTAAGGGTCCAACCTGAGATGAGCCTGTGTGACCACCAGGAGGGTGTGTGTGGATCAATATACTTAATAGAATACGTGCTGGGGCTGCATGGGGAGGGGGTGGAGGGAGAAATCATACCAGCGTGGGGAGACGTCTGTGGTAGGCTGCTAAGTGGAAAAAAAAGTAAGCTGTAGAACACAGTGTATAGTACTTAGCCCACATGTATATGCGTTTATATAAATATGTTTATATATGAATGGAAGATGGAGTTACACAAATATGCTAACAGTGGTTATCTCCAGATGGTCCCATTATGAGGAACTTTCACTTTCAAAGTCATTCATGTCTGTTTTGTCTGAGTATCTTATAAAAGGGATATATTATTTGTACAACCATGTAGTCAAGAAGCAGGCCTGGAGACGGAGACATCTGGAGTCCTATCTCAGCTCTAGCAACCATTAGAGATGTGACTGCCTAGCTCCTCTGAACCTCGCCTTTCTCGTCAGCAAAATGGGGGCAACAATATCTAACTTAGAGAGTTGTTATGAGGGTGATAGAACAGAAAGCACAGAAGCTCTTAGCACAGGGTCTGACAGAGTCCATAATCATGGCGTTTGTATTATTATTACCTTACAGTGGCTGTCTTTTCAAGACCATGCAAGCTTTTTTCTTTCTACCTTTCTTTAGTTTCAAAATTGTCTTGAGTTAATACTGGCCTAGAAATGGCCAACAATTTATGCATTTCCAGTCTGGCATAAATGATATGTGCCCACACTTGGGGGACTGTAATTAATTCGTCACAGAGCCAAGGGGAAAGAGAATGAGAATGTATTGCCTGGTTCTTCTAGTTAGAGCATCAATACCTTACAAAGTTGGTGTACGTTAGCATCCAAAATCATGAAATTAAAAGAAAAAAAAGAGAAATTTGATGCCCACAAAAGGAGGCAAGAACACAGAAAATCAGTTAGGACCACTCCCATATAAAGTCATACTTAGAAGCTGCCTGGGGGCAAACCTCAGTGGTGTCTTTATAGATGGTTTGAGGGAGCTCAGGTCACCGTCCATGTGCTCCAGAATCCTCCAGGCACTTGTCTCAAAGGCGCATGTCTGGCCCCCTCCCCAGGTCTACTGAATTGAGATCCTGCGGTTGGATACTGGGAATCTGCATTTTTAATAGCCAACAGCCCCGCTCACTATCATTTGCACTATCGGGGTGAAAGCCCTGACCTAGTTGAATTTGTTTTTAAAATACTTGAAATCCCCATTTCAAGCCTGGGTGGCTCAGGCAATAAAGCGTCTGCCTTCAGCTCAGGTCATGATCCCAGGGTCCTGGGATGAGCCCCATCTCAGGCTCCCTGCTCAGCGGGGAACCTGCTTCTCCCTCTGCCTCTGTATGCACACTTGCTCTATTATCCTCTCAAATGAGTAAGATCTTTTAAAAAAACTTTTTTTAAATAAAATATTTGCAATGTTCTGAAGTAGGCCAAATTAATGGACTCCAAAATTATGCCAAGAGTTCCAGAGGAGGTCCTCTATGGAGATAAACAGATATTTTAGCGATTTCTTCATTGGGTGAGCCGACTTTTAAGTGAAATGGTCTGAGTCACACTGGGGAGCCTGCTTTGGCCGGCCTGTCCCCACTCTCTGGGAGACCCATGGTGACAGGAAGCAAGGGAAGTGGGGTGGGGTGGAGCTTGGGGCCACAGTTAGGGCTAAAACTGGGACCAGAGCCATCGTGCTCTATTTGGGGCTGAGGTAAGGAATTAGTTAGGCCCAGGGCCCAGTGTAAGGCATTAGGTCTTCGCCCCTGGGTGTGTGGACATCAGAGCAAGACTCCTCCCGATACTCCGGGAAGCTTCCCAACCCAAGTGGCAGATTCCACAACACTCCCTCAGGGCTGTCCTGGAACTCACACCTGTTTGCCTAGGCCTCAGGCCAACAGGCCCGAGTGGCTACACTTTGGGACCAGGAAAGGATGGGCTCTAAGGAATGCACAAGGGCTGAATCCACTTTACCTGGTCCAGTGAGGTCCCCCATGGCAGCTATCACTGGGCCTTTCTGCTCCTTAGGGATCATCCTGTGGAAGAGAGATGCCTGCAAATGGGCCAGTCCCCTCCATCCCTCTCCAGACATCCTCCCAGTCCTTGGTCCAGCCAGCCTCAGCCCTGAATTGCCTTGGCCCACCCTACTCTCAAGGAAGGACTGAGCTGGACAGGGTTTTGGCTTCTCTATGTGCAGAGGAGGAGACTGAGGTCCAGGGAAAGCAAAGGCAATGCTAGAGACAGAAATATGCTTCCCCTATTGCCAGGAAGGCACTCTTTCTTCAGGGGCAATCTCTGGGAGATGAGGGGTAGAGGAGGTGGGGGTCTCAAACAACTGTCATCCACTGAAGAATTCTAATCAGAGGCTGAAAGAGGTTTAAGTCAGGGAGAGAGGGAAGGATGGTTGTTAGGCTGGGGCTACACTGGGGTCTACAAGGCTGGTCCTATCCTTCTGTCCCCAGTACTTGGCTCTGAGGCTTGAGGGCATAGGCTGGTCCGAGAAAGCCAAGAGACCCATCACCCTCTTCCCTATGCCCCATCCCTCAGCTGACCTACAGGATGCTCTCACTCACCCCTTCCCTACCTCCTCCTCCCCCTCCCCACTTGCACCTCATAGCACTTTCCAGTGATCTTGGAGGAGATTTACAAACAAAATGACATCCAGAGCCCCAGAGAATCCCTGTAGCTTCCAAGTGCAGATTCCCTAACTTGCCCCCAGGAGAGAAGGCAGAACCCTTGAGTCTCCTGAGAGACTACCTCTGTGGTTTGCTTCCAGGTTTTTCTATATTCCTTCCTTTCAGAAAAACAGTCTGCCTCCATCTGTACGCCATGCCCACGCATGGTCCCGGGTCAGTGGGCACTGAGTTGGGAACCTGGAGTCTAATCCATGTCTCTGACTTCCTCTGTGACTGTGAGCAAGTAGCTCCCCAGGTTTGTGCCTCAGTTCCTCCTTGCCTCTGTAGCACAAGGAGGTTAGACTAGATCGTGGGATCCACAGATGGGCTTCAGGGCACCCACAATCCCCCACCCCACAAACCATACTGGATCTGAGCATGTCTGCAGGCATCTGCGGGAAGGGCCAGGAGCTGACAGAACACTCCGACTGTGACCGCTCAGGAGTCCACAGTGCACAGTTTCTTGATTAACACTCCCCACACAGACATGCACAGACACGGGGGAGGGTCCTCATCTTCCAGTCAGGGGCCCTGCTTCCCTCTGCAGCCTAAAGACCTTGAAGTCCCACACAGAGCCATTATCTCTGCCCATCTTGAATCCCAGCCACCCCTTCCCATTTAACCTAGACCTTAGATCCCTCCCTTCCCAAGTCAGGCATGGGGATTCCTGGAGGCCCCAAGCTCCCAGACCCTTGACAGGGCCCTTTTCCTCTGCTTGAGGGCTGGGGCTCTGACAGCTGGCTCTCATCACCTCGGCCCACACCCCATAGCTCCTCAAGTTCCCCTAGGATCCTGGTACCTGAGTGGCTGGACCACAGTGTGCAGGAGGGAATGTCAGACCCTCAAGATTAACACCTCTGTCAGGAAGCTGAGGTCTGAGTAGTCATGTAGGTGCTAGTGGTCCGCGGTCCAGTCTCAGCGGGGCGCGCCTTTGCAGCCAGCTCTGGCCTCAGCTGAGGACAATCAGGAATGATTCCTGCCTCGTCGTGGCTCACAGCCTTATTTCAGGCTGCAACAGGATCCAGGGACAGATGCTAAAAGCACCAGGCCCCAGGGAAGACAGGTGCCCCGGCAGCAGGCCCTTGCAGACGGACGGGTTTACACATGCGCGTGTGCACACACACACATGTGCACTGGAGTCACCTGGAAATGCTGAGAGTCAGTTGCCAATCACTTGAGCTTGCTAATTGTATCCTTAGTGTCTAGCATGGGACCTGGTAGGAATTCAATAGATACTTGCAGAATGAATGGATGGATGAATGCATGGATCAGTAGATTTTCCCCTGATCTCCTTTCTTGACTTGTTTCTTCTTTCCTCTTTTCTTTCCTGCCTTTCTTTCTTCCTTCTGTTCCCTCCTTTTTTCCCCTCCCTCCTTCCACCTTCTCACACTAAGTCTCAGTCTCTGTGGACAGAAGATAAATAAGGCAGGGCTCTGTCCTCAAGGAGCTCCGCCAGGCCCAAGTCAGACCCATAAATAAGCCTTTGCGGTGCATGATGGGAAATGCTCTGGGAGTACCCAGGGGAGGGTGCCACCAGCTGGGGGCGCGGGGGGGGGGGGCGGCGTGAAGTGCTTCCCAGAGGAGACATTTGATCTGGGCCTGGAAGGCTAGTTGGTGGGAATTCAGTGGGCAGAGGGGCACAGGCCTTGCAGGCTGAGGCCCATGTTGTGTGGAACAATGTCAGGGGTCCACGAACAGAGCCAGAACTTACCAAAGAGCTGAGAGATGGGCAGGGTGGAGGACAGGTGGGCCAGATCACAGCAGGCCTTTCCTAAGGCAAGTGTGCTTTAGAAAGGACTGTTGAAGACTTTAGAGCAGTGGGATGGACTGGTCAGATTGGCAATTTCTGAATACATCTCTGGGCTGCCGGGTAAAAAATGAGTTGGAGGGGGCCAGACTGGAGTCAGGAAGATTTGACTGTGGTCAGGTGGGAGATGGGGAGGCTGGACAGGGACAGGGACAAAGGCTATGGAGAGGAGGAGGAGGACCTGAGGGGTAGTTGGGGAATCAGCAGGTCCTGCTCTGAGATTAGATGTGGGGAGTAAGGGGAAGTCTAGTCCAGCTTGAGTGACTGAGGAAGGTGAGGAGGGCACAGCTTAGGTGGCAATGGCTTCTCAGCTCAGGTTGGGGTGAACTTGACCTGAGGTGTCAGGGATGGGAATCACCAGTAGGCAGGGGGATGTTGTGCTCGGGGGCAGGGCGGGAGTGGTTTTGGCTAAAGATAAAAGACCCATTTTCAGGGGAGGGTGGGCTGCGGAGGATGCGCTGGGTCCGGGGGGGTGGGGTCAGGGGCAGCACCCATGCGTTGGGACTGACCAAGGGCGTGTGTCTGACATGCCCTGTTTCCTTCTGCAGCCTAAAGATCTTGAAGTCCCACGAAGAGCCATTATCTCTGCCCACCTTGAATCCCAGCTTTCAGAGAGGAAGGTGAGAGATGTTCCCAGGGAAGGCTTGGCTTCACCTGGAAATGGGGCCACAGTCCCCTTCTCTGGACAAAGGACACTCCCATCAGGTGAGGAGCACTCCAGACCCTGGGTCCTGAGCTCACTAGGTTCACGTGGACTCTGATGGGAACCTCTTGCAGGGGCTTCTCCTCCTGCCTGGAGCCCCAACCTGCCAGGAAGCTGCTGCAAGGCACTGGGCCCTGACCCAGCCTGGCCCTGCCTGCTGCAATGACAGTGACTTGTGGTGAGAACCGGGGCAATACCACCTTGCCCAGCTCACTCTGCACAGATAGGGAAGCAGCAGCTGGCTAAGCAGTAGGCTTGCTCATGGTCACCCAGCTAGTAGAAGACAGGATCAGGACTTCAACCCTGGGACCTCATCTATGGCCTGGAATTGTTCCATTGTTCCCCATCTCTCTCCACAGTCACTATGCCCAGGCTCCCATCCTGCCTTTGTCAAACATTCTCATCCCCGCAGAGTCCCTGGGACTATTCCATGGGAAGAGAGGGGGGGCTTTAGACACAGCTGAGAATGACACAGGAGGCGGAAGGATGCAGGAAGCATTTATTGAGGGCCGGAGATGAATTCTATGGGAAGCAAGAGACAGAACACAGGTAGCCTCTAATGGGCTAGAGGGGAGGATGGGAGGAGAAGGCAGTGACAGGAAGAAAAGGCAGTGACAGGAAGAAAAGCCAGACAGAACTGCAGCTTTCCAGGGCTGCCTCCTGCTGGCTCTTTGGAGAAATGCAGGCAGAACTGGATTTTCTATGCCGCAGCATCAATCAGTGGCCAAATAGCATCTCTTCTGTGAAAAGGGCCCTTTGCCACAGTCACCCGTGCTACAAAGAACCCTGAAGCAATGGGGACTTCAGCATTGACCAAGCAGGAACATTCTCTTATCTTCCCACTGTCAGGGCCTGTGTTCCTGATCCTTGGGCCCTAGGCACCCTCTTTAATTTCAAAGATCACTCTTTAATTCCAAAGACCCCCATCTGACTCGCTACCACCCTGAACCCAGCTTTCCCTAGCCTTACATAGGGGCTCCGCGTCTAACATCATCTGAAGGGTGGGTAAGTCTACCCCTGACCCCAAATCACACTCGGTCCCTTGCTTTTAGCAACATCCTGGTATTCTTTCTCCTACAACTCTTTGATCTGCAGCCAAGTCCAGTGCCCCACCCCCACCCTCCTCTGCACTTAGTATCCCAAAGCTGATATTCTGAACCTCTAGAGGGCACCAGCAGCCAACTCTGGAAACTAGAATTCAGCCACATTCATCCCATGTCCCTCTTGGGGATTGGAATGAGAACCACCCAGGTCTAAAGGACAGACCAGAGCCTACAGCCAGGCTCCTCAAGGCCACTGGGCACCAGGCGCTAGCTAGGCCAGGGTGTAACAGGAAAGAGATGGGGCAGAACAGTGCTCACCCATCTGAGCAAGATATGGGTACTGGGGCCTAACTGAAGAATGGGGTATTTCCTAAGGAACCAGAAACACAGGCAGACGCTAGTCTAACTCCTCACTCACTCACCCATGCCCATCAGCCCCCCAATTATGCCCAGCCAATCCTCCACCACCACCACCGCCTGCCTCCCTCTCTAACACCATGCATTGCATTTTAGGACTAGAAGAGCTCAGAGGTCATCTGAGTCAACCCACTTCCTACTAGAATCTCCTCTATGCATCCTAGCTATTGCTTGAATACCTCCTTCCCATAACAAGGAACTCTTGCCTCCCCTTCTCCAAGTGGGCAACCTCAAACTCAGGGCCATCCGTTAAAGTCACAGGAGAGCAGATAGCTCCATATCAACTCTTCCCTCCCCAGCTCAGTGTTGAGTCTGGAACCTGCTATGAAAAGGCCCAGAAGAGAGAGATGGGTTAGAGGCATTTATAGCATTCCTGGAGGCCCAAGTCCTGAATCTGGAGCTGTAAGCTCTGCCGTCTGGAGGCACAGAAGTCCCAACGGTCTGAGCCCAGGCAGGAAAAGCAAGAGAGGGATCTGGGAGGAGGAATCTTTCCACCTCTTGTCTCCCGAGGGGCCAGCGGGGCACCTTGAGCTGGCCTGGAAGACCTCTCTAAAGGTCACCATGGTAAAAATAGAGCTTGTCTGGGAAGGGGTGGAAAACAGCTGCTCCTGCCGAGGACTTGGTGCCAGGGAGGCGGATGGTCAAGCCAGGGCCTGGACAGAGAACTTAGGCCTAGGATCTTGTGAACACACCCCTCATTTGCCAGACAGAGCCAGGAAGGGAGGAAGGAGTATGGAACCCCAAACTGGAGCGGGTCTAGGGGTCCATATACACAACACCCTGACACTTTCAAGACAGCTGTGTGCGCCTGTGTATGTGTATTGATGGGAAGGGAGGGGAAATTTAGATCTGTCAAGACGGCCTTGGCCAACGCCTCATTAAACAGATAGGAAAGCTCAGGGTAGGACAGGGAAAGGGTCTTGCCCAGGGCCACACAATGACTGAATGATAGAATAAGGGCTAGAACCTAAGCTTGGATCACAACCGCAGCCTCAAGCCCAGAGCACTCCTCCCCTGACCTTGTCCAAAGCGGCCAGACCTCACCCTCCCATCCCCCCCCCCTCCCGGACCCCTCGCTGGAATCTACCAAGTCGCACAACTCTTCTTCCGGCCCAGCCCTAGCGGGGTGGGGATGGAGCGGGAGAGGGGGATGCCTTAGGTGGTGCAAGAAGCCTCGGTGGGGAGGCTGCCACGCTTGAGCCTCAGGCTGCTGTTCCACCCGCGGGGACAGATGTTGTAGCCGAGGATGCCGGGCGACTTAGCCCCGGAGTCCTCAGAGTCGAGGGACACGTCGGAGTCCGTGGGCGAGCGGCGGTAAGGGAAGGGCCGGGGCGTCGCGGGCAGCGGGCTCCGGGGGCTGGCGCAGGGCGAGGGCCCGGCGGGCAGCGGGCTCCGCGGAATCGGGGAGAACGTGGCCCCCGAGGCGGCGGCGGCCGGGGGGCCGGGCCGGGCGGGCTGCGGCGAGCGCAGGCGCGGCGGTGGCGGCGGCGGCTGCGCCCCGGGGGGCGAGAAGGGCCGCAGGCTCTCGGCGCCCGCCGGCCGCGGGGAGGCGCTCTTGCGCCGGGCTGCGTTGATGATATTTCGCGCCAGGAGGGCCTGCAGCTGGCGACTAGGAGGCCGCGCCTCAGCCTCAGGTCGCAGTGGGGAAACGGAGCGCTCGCTCCACGAGGGCGACATGGGCGGCAGCGGCGGGAGCGGCGGGGGGCTGCTCAGGCTGCTCCCCCGGCCCGGTTCCCACGGCCCCGGGCTCACCCAGCCGTCCAGGCTGCTGGGGGGCCGGGAGGCGCCCGGCGTCCTAGGCGGGGAGGTGGGCAGGCTCTCCCGGCGGTCCTGGGGAGAGAGCAGAGGGCGGGGCAGGCGTTAGTGCTGGAGTCCTCTAGATCACGGATTCGGGAGGGGACTGCGTCTGCTTTGTCATTGTACAGAGTCGGGAGGGCAGCGACCCAAGTCAGGAGAGTAGTGCCTGCAGTAAAACACAGGGTGCCCCAGCTCTCAGCACCTGCTCGAAAAAGCCCGTGCTGCCTGCTCCTGCCCTTAACCCGGACGCAGGTGACTAGTGGTTAAGAACGCGCGCCTGGCAGACAGAGCCTTCTGCCTGCTGAATGAACTCGGGCAAGTTGTTACAGCAACGGAAACAATCGGAAGCCTTTGGGCTTGAGTTTCCTTCTCTGTAAAACAGGGATATGTATAATATCAGCACCTACTCTTTGGGGGCTGTTGTGAGGATTAAACGATATAATTCATGTAAAAGAACATTATATGTATTGAAAGAGTTCCTGGAGGTGAGTAGATGTTAGTAGATGTTAGTAGATGTTAGTTACCTAAAGAAATACTGGAAGGCTAAACGTGAAACTGACCAAAGTGGATCACTGTTAGGAAATGGGGCCAACAAGGCAAGGTATGCAGCCACAGGAGTGGGAATAAAATTTTCAAGTATTACTTTTTATATTAAAGTTTTTGAAAGATATGGATCTATTATCTCTTTTAAAATTTTTAAATGAGGGGCACCTGGGTGACTCAGTCAGTTAAGTGTTTTCAGCTCAGGTCTTGATCCGGGAGTCCTGGGATTCAGCAGCACCCCCCACCACCACTGCCATGGGCCTCCCTGCTTCTCCCTCTCCTTCTGCCACTCCCCCTGCCTGTGCTTTCTTTCTCTCAAATAAGAAAATAAAATCTTTAAAAATAAATAAGAATTCAAAGCAAAAATATTGATCATTATTACTAAGGACTTAGAAAGACCCTCTTTGCTCCAACCCCCTTGCCATGTTGCCATGGTCACCTAATTTTTCCTTTCATGCCTTGAACAGAGAAGTCCCCACTAACAGATGGGAACACAAAATGAAGTTGGATCGTTGTGCCCTAGGCAGCACGCTTTCCTGACTGGACTTCTTGCCAGCACTGCCTAGGGAGTGGGGAGTTGGTGAAGCCAAGTTGGTGACCATATTTGAGGAGAGAAAGCACTGCTCTGCTGTACACTACTGGACTTGTCTCCTACCTATTTAGGGATTTTCCAGTCTACAAGTTTCCATGTCATCCTTTTCTCTCATTAGATCCTCACAACATGCTGATGAGGTGGCTGGCATTATCACACCCATTTTACAAGGATGAAAATGGAGTCCAGAGGTGTAAATAACTATCTGCTGTGTTCGGCCCCACCAGGGTGTGTGTGTGTGTGTGTGTGTGTGTGTGTGTGTGTCTACCTGTGTTCGGCCCCACCAGGGTGTGTGTGTGTGTGTGTGTGTGTGTCTACCTCCTATCCAAAGGCATGCTAAAGCAATTTGGAGGACTGGTTTGAAAGTGGAGGGCTTGGGAATCATGCCCAGCTTCTATCTGCTAAACCATCCAGCTCTTCATCCAATCAGATTCCAGCAGTAAACCAGTCCACTCAGCCTTCAATCGGATCCAGAATCATAGCAGTCATTCCTCAGAGTCCAGATCTAGCCGGCCATTCAATGTCTTCTACCCAATCAGAATCCAGAACCATTCATGAGATCCATTCTTTCATCCAATCAGCCACAATCAAACCAGTCAGCCTTTCACCCAATCAGAATCTGATTTCTCCCAATCAAAAGAAAGCGGGGCGCCTGGGAGGCTCAGTTGGTTAAGCAACTGCCTTCGGCTCAGGTCATGATCTTGGAGACCCGGGATCAAGCCCCACTTCGGGCTCCCTGCTGGCGGGAAGCCTGCTTCTCCCTCTCTCACTCCCCCTGCTTGTGTTCCCTCTCTGGCTGTGTTTCTCGCTGTCAAATAAATAAAATCTTAAAAAAAAAAAAAGTAACAAAGTGTTATGTTTTCTCTCTACAATGCAGCAGCTGGTAGATGAGCTGACTCAGAATGGGGTCCCTTAAAGAGTACCCTGGATAGGAGATTTTTCATGGGATGCTGGAAGGACCCTTAGGGACCTCCTGGGAACATCCAAGACCCCAGTCACCAATCTGTAAAGGTAAAGCTCAGTGTAGGATGCACCCCTTTCACTTCCAGGAGCAGAGCTGTGTCGGTGTGAGCCAGAGACACTGGGAGCTGCTCTGTTGGTGACACATCCCAGGAGCTTTCAGTCAGCCCAGCTGTGGGAGATGGGGCCAAGAGTTCAAGATCCCATCCCATCCGCAAGTCTGGGGCACAAGGACCAGGGCTCTGCAGCTAGGAAAAGGGTGGGCTGGGGCAGGCGGAGTTATGATACCTGTCTGAAATCTCTAAGGGTTGTCTCTGCCTTTGGTGGCCACGAGGGGAAGGCTAGGGCCAGCCAGTGGAAGGAGTAGCAGAACTGCCTTCCCAAGCCAGGGCTGGAATATTGGGCAGTGGTAGGCAGTTCCACATCATTTGGACATGTGCCAGAGCCTGACCTCATCGGAACTGCCATGTCTGGGGACTGACTCTGTGTGTGCAGTGGGGGAGGTGGGTTGCCCAGTACAAAAATGCTGTGAGAAATCAGGACTGTTCACTTTCTGACAAAGCTCTTAATGTCTTATATAAGCCAGAACTCCGTGGAAATGCACATGGGTGAAAATTCAGAAAGTGGCGCCCACTAACCCAGCACCAGCCCCACTGCTGGCACATGTGTGGGGCGAAGTCTTGGGCAGAGCAGTCAGACAAGAACCATCAGACCAATCAGAGCTAGCTCCCAGATTGCCTTCTGCAGCCCTTTCCCTGTATGGAAGGGAAACTGAGGCCCAGAGGTGGGAAGGGGTTGTCTAAGTTCGCACAGGAGTCAGGTGGGGACTACAACCCACTTCTGACTCTTGATGGCAGTTTGTTCCTCTCCAGCAGAGACTGTTGTCAGGAGCGGGAGGTGACAAATGTGGGAAACTGCCAGATTAAGATAACCTGGAGAGGGGGAGGGGCCTGAGGGAACCAGAAAGTATATGCTCAGCTCCGGCATTTACATTCCACTTTAAAGAATTCAAACAAACCTTCACTGTAAGAGGCTGTGGGTTTTCCCCATGCCCTATAGGCTTTTTGGCCAAACTCTGGAGGAAGGAGAAAACAGAACAATTTCCACAGGATTATGGTTCTCTACGTGCTGACCCAGAGAGGAGAGAGGGCAGCCCTGGCTTCCAAGCCACCACACGCCGGTACCCACCGCACCCCCAGCAGTCACCAGCAGCACCCAGAGACGTGTCACATGCTCACACACAGTTACCGAGTTGTCCTACCCCACTTCCTGGCCAGAATCACGGTGGAAGCGGGCACAGCCTGGACCACGGGCCAGGGAGCGTGGAAGAAAGAAAGAAGCAAGACAGATTTGAGGCTGAGTGTATTGAGAACAGGAGAGAAAACAAAGTTGGGGGAAGAGTTCGGCCAGCCTGGCCGCAGGAGCTGCAGGAGGGAGGGTGGGCTCTTCCATTGCTGGCCATCAGGGGTAGAAGGCGTCAGGGGTAGGGGCTTCACTCTGTCCTGGGAGGGCCCTGGCATGGAGAAGCTGAGCTCACTTACGACTCCCCACACATGCCCCCCAGTCCCGGGCAGAATGAACTCACCAGGAAGGCACCCCCGTTCCCATGGAGACGAGCCCAGAGCTCACGAAAAGTGCAGGCTCAGCCCAGCATGGGCACCGCCTCCACCACCCCTTGCCCCGCTAGGGAGCCCAGAAATAGAGCTGGGGAAGAGAAAGTGGGTGGTGCCCGGCCCCCAGCCTTGGGAGGCTTCCATCTGAATTCTGCCTCTTGCGTCTGTATTCTCACCCCCCGCCCCTCACAAAACCTGGTTTGGGGGCTGACTCACATCAAACATGTCAGAGGTGGTGAAGATCTCACACTACCTGACTCAACACCCTCACTGTAAGGGGAAACTGAGGCCCGAGGATACACATGGAATTAATCTGGTAGAATCCAGATCTCTTAAATCCCAGCCTTTTCCTCAAAACCTTAAGATCTCCTCCATCTGGCTATGTTCCTGCCCTGGCTTCCTAGGCTTCTATTGTCTCCAGGCTGTCTGGAGCCTGCCTGCAGAGCCTGCCTGCGCGGTAGCAGCCTGGCTTCGAAGCCCCTGGCCTCCTGCAGCGGCCTGTGGCAGCCACACCCTCCCCAGGACGCCTCGCAGAGCGAGCTCTCATCTCCAGCGTTCTAGGGCAACAGCCCATAGCCTCCCCCTCTCTTCCTGGGGGACTGTCTTATCACTTACAAGGCCTTTCTCCCAAAGCACCAGCCTATCCTCTCAATCCTCACAGACTGTCACAACTGGAAGGGCACCGACTGTATAAAAAAGAAAACTGAGGCCCAGGAGAGGAAAGTGACTTGGCCAGACTCACACAGCAAAGAGGAGGCTGGGATGGGACCAGGCCCTCCTCTGCAGCCTCCCTCCCCAGGGCCCCTTCCACTGCATGGAGATAGCTGCTTTTAGTTGGGCAGGTCTTGGCTGGGGTTGAAGCCAAACTAGCCAAAGGGTACACTGCCAGGGGCCGCTCCCCCTGCACACCCCCACCTGCTCGTCCTTCCACAGGGCCCTCCTTCTCTTGGGGACTCCCTGGGACCTCGCACACCCCAGCACACGGAGGGCCAGACAGGTGGCACCGGGACCGAAGTCTCGTCCCCAGAGTGGAGCCAGGTTTTGGGGAGGACACGGAGACAGGGGAGCAGAGGGGCAGGGAGGAAAGTATTAGACAGCAGTGGTGGGCTAAGTCCTCATCCAGCAGAAGAACCCAGGAGAGAAAACGTGGCGGCCGGGGCCAAGCTCTCTGAAGCGGTGGAGAGGAAACGGCGTCCAGAAGGCCGAGGTGGAGGAGACAGACCAGCGCAGGTAAGAAGTCGGCGACAGGCAGAAGGATGCCAAGAGCTGGCGCAGCTGAGGAGGCGGACCCTTGGCTGGCTGGCTACACGGAGGCACTGGCCGGCTCTGTTCAGAAGCCCACGTGAGGGTTCCCTTCTAGGCCATTCCCCAGCAAGACGCTGGCATCCCTACAGCTCACAAAGGCCTGAGGAAGCCCCCCAGCCTCACTTCTGCCTGCCAAGGGACTTGGCTCTTCGTGACCCTCCCCCTGACCCAGTATGGGACGGTGGATCCCTCAGACATGGCATCTAATGACCCCTGCAGCAGCTGCAGCCCAGAGAGCGTAGGTGACTTGCCCAGAGTCACAAAGCTAGCTCACGGCAGCATTGGCCTCTGAGCCCCGAGGCCCCATATTCTTGACCCTCAGCTCGGTGCCATTTCCAGCCACATCTGCTCTCCATCCGGCCCTCAGAGAGGGGGTCCTGCCAGGCAGTGGGATCCCTGTGGGGTCCTTTACTTGAAGCAGAAGGAAGGCTTCCACACCTGAGCCTCGATCCCAGCATTCCGGGTGGAGAAAGAGGGCCTGGGGGCCTGCTTGGCACGGGGAGACCACGCCCTGGAGGGCGACACGGGGGAGATATCACTGCTGTAGGTCGGGCTCACAGCTGTAGGCTGTAGGCCGTCCTGGCTCGGGGAGGTGTAGAGGCCCGGCGAGGAGCGGGAAGGCCGAGGCAGGGCCGGGGACGCGGGGAGGGCCCCCTTAGGGAGGCTGGGCACCAGGTCCAGGGAGCTCGGCTTGGCGGGAGAGGTGGCTCTCGGTGAGGCCTTGACAGGCTCCTTGATGGGCGAGAGGACGAAGAGTGAGGGCCGCAGCTGGTAGGCCGGCTGCTTGGTGGGCTCGGGGCGCAGGACCCCATTCTCAGGCAGGTAGCCATGGTAGAGGGAGGCAGGCGGGGTCCGAGCTGGGCTCCGGGATGCCACTCGGAAGCCACCAGGAGCATTGGTGGAATATTTCCAGGATGAAGGGAGGGACATGGTGGGCGAAGGGCAGCGGGCCAGTTCGGTGTGGCCTGAGGACTCGATGACATACTTCTCCATCCGGGACTGGCGGCGGGCGTAGAGCTCAGCCCCCTTCCCGGAGGCCTCGGACAGGTTCTGGTTGGGTCTGGGCTTCGGCTTGGCCTGGATGCGCGGTGACTTGAGGCACGAGGCCCACTCTGGGACGATGTCCTCGGCCGCTGCAGGGCTGGCTCTGTCCCGGGGCGCTGGCTCCTGCTGGAAGTTGGAGGCCTCGGCCCCCAGTGCAAAAGGTTCCTCCTCCCCGCCTGCCTCTCCCTGGTCCCTCTGCCTCCGCTTCTCATCGGCTGTCTGCACCAGATCCAGCAGGTCCGGATTCGGGGTCACCTTGGGCTTCTCCACGAAGGTGAACATGGATTTCCGGCTGCCCCTGCGGGCCATCGACTCCTCCAATATGCCGGTCTTGCTGGCAGGAACTGCCTGGGCCTTCCGAGGAGAAGGCCCGGGGTCGGAGGTGGGGTAAAGGGCAGAGTAGGAGGGGGGAGACCTAACCCGGGGAGCCAGGGGGGCCGTGGACAAGGTCTCAGCATAGGTGGGGGGTGGGGTGAAGTTCCCCAAGGGGCGTCTCTCCAAGGCAGGGCTGCGCTGTGCCACAGACCTCCTTTCCACCATGGGGCTATGGGACATCACGTGTCTCTGTGGCCGAGGGCTCCTGTCTGCCATGCTGGGGGGCTTCTCCCCGAGATGCCGTCTCTCTACCATGGGGCTCCGCTCTATCTGGCTGGTGTTTCCTGATGCCTGGATCCCGAAGGGCCTGGCGGTCCTGTTGACCACTGATGGGGGCTTGGCCAGCGTGAAATGGACCTCGCTGTACAGCTTGGCGGGTGTGGCCACGGCTGTCCAGCCAGACGTCTCTTGTTCTGCTGACGCCAGTGGGGCACCAGGCTGTACATCGATGAGCAGGTTGCTGGACCTGAGATCTGGGGCCGGGGTCCCGGAGCTGGAGAGGGGAGTCGTTTCTCTGGAGAAGGTGTTGGTGCTGGCAAGTGGTGCCGACACATTCTCAATTAGGAGCGTGCTGGATCTCACCTCTGGGGCTGGCTCTGAGGGCTGCCTGCCGGATTTGGAATCGGACACCGTGCCATCGGGAGGGAGCTGCGCCTCCGAGGGCTGCTGGCTGCTCTGCAGGGTGACGGGGGCCGGCGGGTTCTGGTTGGTGTCTGCGGCCGGCAGGCTGTGGTTGCTGGGAGAGGCGGGTGTGACAAGGTTTTGGTTGACATCTGCAGCCGGGCTGGGGACCTCAGCCGTCGGTGGACTTGCTGGGCTCTGCTGGGCTTCCCGGTTCTGGGACAGGTGCAGCCCATTGGCTGTCAGTAGGGCAGCGTTCTCCTTCAAATAAACCACCAGGGGTACCTCCTCCTCCTCGCTGGCCACCTTCTCCAGGTGCCGCAGCAAGCTGGCCTTCTCCGAGCATCCCTCCATGCTGTGAGCAGGGACCCCGACCTCAGGGCTCTGGCTCTCAGCGTTCCTCGGAGGGCCTGGTTCAGGGAGTGAGGTGGGACTCAAGCTGAGCCCTGAGGCATAGCCTTCGGGGCTGGCAGGAGGCACTTGGAGGGACTCCTGGCTGGGCTTCTGTCCCCTCTGGCTGTGGTTCTCCAAGGTGAACTCGTTTACCCTCTGCCGGCGCCTGTTGAAGAGCTGGACACCGCGGGAGTTGGAGCCGGGAGGGGTGGTCAGCTGGGCTGCGATCTGCTGGCTCCGGGCCTTGGCCTCTTTCAGGTCTCTCTCAGTGAGGCTAGTGCTTGGGCCCAATGCTGTAGAGAGGGACAGACGTCCAGTTAGCAAATGGGAATGTGGAGCCACTAGGGTACAGAGACAGACAGATGGCCACCACATCCCTCCTACTGATGATCTTTACCTCTGGAATTTGATCTTTACTCACTGTTTCCTAGAATCCCGTCCTTATAAAGATCCCTGCCCCAACACTCATGGCCCAACTCAAATGCCACCACCTGTGTAAAACTTTCCCTGATTACCCTTTCAGCATGAACTGGCCCCTCATTTGGCTTCCCTCTGAAGGCTGTTGATACTGCACTTTATCAAACTCAGCAAAAACACCTCACCCTCACAGTAGAGGCCCACTACATCCCTGACTCATCCCTTAGCACCCTTTTCTACTCGCTAGGCTCTGCCCTGCTGGCATTCTTTCAGTTCCTTGAAAATGTCAAGTTTGTTCCTGCCCCAGGACCTTTGCACTTGCTCTTTTCTCTGCTGGAATGGTCTTTTTTTTTTTTAATTTATTTAAAGATTTTTATTTATTTGACAGAGAGAAACACAGCCAGAGAGAGAACACAAGCAGGGGGAGTGAGAGAGGGAGAAGCAGGCTTCCTGCCGAGCAGGGGCCCGATGTGGGACTCGATCCCAGGTCTCCGGGATCATGACCCGAGCCGAAGGCAGTCGCTTTACCAACTGAGCCACCCAGGTGCCGGAATGATCTTTTCCCAGGTTGCATTCCATGTTGGTTCCATCTTGCCATTAGGGACTTGCTTGAATGTTCCCTCTCTGGAGGGGTCTTCTTCTATAATCAGTGCCCCCCTTCCTATCCCATCTCTTTATTTTCTTCATAGCATTCACCATAATTTGGAATTACAATTTCCTTGTTTATCATCAGTCACCCCACCTAGAATATAAGCTCTATGGGGCAATGACCTTGTCTGACTTGGTCACCATTCTGTCCCTGGCCCCTAGAATAGTGGCTGGCATAAAGCAGGCACTCCGTGGGCATTACTGAATGCATGAGTGAACCCCTAGGACATTTTCTATGTGCTGTCCTAGGGCCCTTGACACTTTCAAATTCATAGTATAATCATTGCTAACCCTTCCTCTTTTTAGAGTAGGGAATGCATTTGTGTGGTCTAAAAATTCAAAAATTTAAAAAACCAAGAAGTATTCAGTAAAAAATGTCCTACCACCCCGGGCACCCCCACCACAAATCAGTAACAACTGCAATCAGTTCCTTCTTGCGGTTTCTTCCCACTTTTATTTAAATAATCATTTAAAAATTCTCATATTTTAATATCATGAGAATAAGGCATTGGGCTAATTTCAGCAGCAACTATACTAGAACTATATTGCATTACTTGATTTTGTCCTCTCAAGAATCTTGGGAGACAAACATTACCTGCCCCTGTTTTATAGAAGTGGAAAATGAGGTCCAGACGCTTTGTCCACAGTCGCACAGCAAAGAACGGCAAGGCTGGACTCAAAACCAGTTCTCTCTGGCTTCACAACCTATGCTCAAGTTACCCACTTGTCCCAGAAGATCCCTTTGGGATATATATACAGGAGACAGAGTCAGAGGTGGGGGGCGGGCTCGGTCTAGGGCTGCGGAGTCTGGGGCCTGAGGTGGGTGACCAGGCTGGGGTCAGACCTCTTTTAATCTGTAAGTTCACGGCAGGCAACCACGTCTTTTTATATTTTCAGTGCCCAGCGGACATACCTTTGGTGCTCAATTTATGCTTATTGAACAATGAATGAACAAAAGGACCAGTGGATAGATGGATGAGGTAGCCTGTGGCCACATTTAACAGCTCAGTAAGTGTTGGGAAAATTCCTCCCTCTGTCATCCTCCCCGCAACCCCTCCCTACTGTGGGAAGCTAATTAGTTCTTGAGGAATCTGACCCTGCCCTCCCTCCTACCATGCCCTCATTAGCACTGGCCGTAACATGCTGAATGGGTCTTCAGGGACAGTCTTTCCAGGCAACCTGCCAGTGAGGCTCAGAATTCATGGGCTCCCACAGCCCGAAGGGCCCTTACAAAGGAGCTATTTGACCAGCAGCCCAATTATACAGATGAGAAAACTGAGGCCCAGAGAGTCATACTAGGGTCTGCAGGGAGAGCCACACAGAGCAGAGGCTCTCTGGTCCCCGCCTCCCCTCCTCCCATCAGGATCTGGCTCCCCACCCCTGCACACCTGGGCCCACCTGTCCAGAAGAGCCTGCCCCACTGCCCTCAACACTTGCTCCCTCCTGGTAGGACCCCTCTCCTGCCTGGATCGCCCTATCCCTAAAAGATGATTTGCTGCCCGGGGATGGGGTGTCAGGTAGGGGCGTGCTGCCACACAGGAGGGCCCTGAGAGGTTGCTGGGCTCATGCAATGTTCGCCTTCTCTGCCCTGCTTAGAAACCGAGGCCCTGGCTCTGCACTTGGCTCCGTGTGTTCCTTGGCAAGCCACCACTCCTCTCAGGGACAGTTTCCTTAACTGAGAGAATTGATAAAAGCGCTGACGCTAGGGATGAGAGGGCTGCAATGAGGTCATGAATGCCAGCTGCACTCCCTGTCATCAAGCCCAGGGGACAGGGCAGAGGGCTCATGCTGCTCCATGGTGACCCTACTCTACACCCTGGAAGGGGTCAGAACTTCTTCTGGCAAAGGAGGCTCACTTCCAAGATTAGGATCCTGAGAGGGAATGTGACTCTCTTAAGGTCACACCTGCAGGGGATTCCAGGGTCAGGGAGAGGCAGGAATCACTGCCCCAAACCACAGAGCCTCAGAGTCTTGGGGTGTCCGCTATGGCCATCACTAGGTCTGACGGCCCACATAACACATAACTCCCTAAGACTACCCCCCTGAGCTACAAGCCTGTTTACACACTCCACTGATTGGGAGCTCATGACCCTAAAGAGCTGCCTTCCTCTAATGAAAGCTCCTTTGCTATAAAGTCACTCCTTACATGAACTCCCAACCTCTATTGCCATGTAGACGGAAAGCTTTTTCTTTCCAACCTGAGAGCCCTGCAGAGCTCCACAGACACAACTGCCCTCCCCTTGGGGCATGTCCAGGCTACACGTCTGTTGTCCCACTAGTGCTTCTTATGACACAATTGCCAACATTAATTATACATACTATCTTATTTAATTTCCACAACAACGCTATGAAGCATGAACTCTTATTATCCACTTGCTAGTGAGGAGAAAACCAAGGCTCAGAGAGGCAAAGCGAGTTGCCCGAGGCCACAGAGCCAGAAAGTAGAGGAGCTGGCTCACTCCTGGCTCTGAGTCCAAAGAGCTCTGAGCCTCCTGGCTAACTCGTTCCCACAGTGCAAGGCTTCGAGGCTTCAAGAAAGTGCTCCAGGGTTTGAATAATCCAGACCTCCCAATGTCCCTGCACTTGCCTGTTTTTTTCCTTGTGTCTCTGCTTCCATCCTGTCCCCAGACTGGTTCTAAAGGCCATGGGTTTCAAAAATGCTCGATATGGCCGAGCATGAAGGCCCTCGGGGGGCTAAGCAGGTCTGGGAGGCTGAGAGAAGGGAAGGGTGGCGGAGTAGGTCTCAGGCCAGGACGCTGTCTGTGACCCCCAGCTGGGCTTGGAACTCCAGCCAATACCACCCGCCCTGAGCCTTGCTGTTCTGGGACAAGAGGAGGGCAGCAGAAAAGGCCAACGGGGGACAGAGCCCTGCCTCCGAGGGAGCTCCCTGGCCCCCTCCCCCAGCCCGCAGTGACTCCATGGAAAAGGAATCCAGCAGGAGGCTTGGGCAAGACCCTGCCAGCAATCCAGCCGATCTCTGCCACCCTGCACAAACAAAGCTGAGGGAAGGGGGGCTGGGCCCGCCACAGGCACCCAGAGTCCCACACTTCAGGGCACCAGGGGAGGGGGTTCCGTGCAATATCCCCCAGACTCAGGAACTTGTGCCCCTGGCCATGCCCCAGCCAGCCAGGACCAAGATGGGGCTCCCTGATGCCAGAGAAGCAGGAGGTGGCCAAGGGCCACGAGGGACAGATACCTCGACTGAGCCCCACATCTACACAGCTGCGGCTTCTGCCTATGTAAGCCATGAAGCCCCCCTCTTCTCAGGACGGAGTGCTGGCCCTTGGAAGACCCATTCTGGACGATGGACCAGAAGTTCTGAAGACAGGCCTTTGGGAGAGGCAGAGGTGAAGAGCTGCCCGGGGTCAGGAGAGCTGAGTCCACCAGGGGCAACTCCCTAAGTTGGGGAGAGGGACACGAAGCCCCAAGTGCAGCCTTCAGAACAAGGCCTGCAATGGCAATCATGCCGCCCCCAGGACTGCCAGAGGCCGCGCTGCACACTTTACACCCATCATCCTATTCAATTCTTCCCCCAAACTCTAAGAGGCTAGTACTGTCATTCCCCCCAGTTTGCAGATGAAACTGGAGCTCAGAGAGACCTGTCCAAGAACGTACAACTGGCAAGTAGCAGAGTTGAGATTCAAAACTCTAAGTCTGATTGCTGAGTCTCATTTCTTAGCCGTTCTGCCTTCTACATCCAGACTTTGGAGGGAGGGACACCAACAGAGGCCCCAGAGCACTTGGACAAGGTTCTGCAGAACAGCCTGTGTCTTCGTCTCATGGTCCATGTCCCCAGCAGTCCCCTCTGCCCTCTCAGCTGCTTAGAACTACCCAAGCATTCTCTCCCTTTTCCCTCTTAGGGGAAGAGCTGATAGAACTCATTCTTACTAAGGTAGAAATGACTGCTAGGAGATGAAAGACCAGTGGAGTGGAAAGAGCATGGCATCAGACACCTGAGCTCCAGCTGTGCTTAGGCAGGGATAAGCCCTTTCTCCCAGCCTGATCACCCCTATAGGCAATTGCCTGGTCTTCTGACCATCAAGCCTGTCTGGACGGAGGAGCTGAAGGAAGGAGGTGGGGCAGGGGAAGGGAGGCCAGAGCACAAGGTCAGGACAGGGAGAGAATTCAAGGAAATGCTTCTTCACAGGGCTGCCGTCAATGGAAGTACCCAGGCCCCATGTAGGGTGGAGAGGGACAGGGAGCCAGAGGAGGGAATAGAGGCTGGCTGGAGGCAGCCCATTGTGGCTGCCTGGGAGTCTTGGCAATGGGACAGGTAAGCAGGCTGGGTAAACTGCCCCCCTGCCGGGGTCAGGAAGGAACCAATGGCTGGCCGCTGCACAACCTCTGGCTTGGCTGGGGGGCAGGAAGATGACCTGGGCCTGAGTAATGGCCTGGCTGCCTTGCCAGCCCCTGCCCCATCTCCTCTGGCCGCAAGGAGGAAATGACACAGCCTCTATTCCCTAGGGAGTGCTCCAACCTGACTGAATCTCGGCAGGCTGCCAGCCCTGCTCTCAGGAGGAGAATAATTCATACTAAGGTGAGGAGGACTACCAGGACATGGGAGCTGCATAAGAACAGAAATGGGGAGCACCAGACCTAGCTCCAGCCTTGCCACTAACAGGTTGGCAGAAGTCATCACATGCCTCTTCTCTTGATGCCCAGAGGGGAACTGAGACCAGAGAGGGATGCCATAGGCCCTAAGTCACACACCCCAAGCCACAAAGACACTGCCGTGTGCTCCTCTTACTCACTCCAGCTGGATCCTCCCTGCAGCCCAGCTTCCCCCTGGATGCTGAGCCGGCCTCGGTTCTCAAAGCCTCCGGGAACGGCAGCCAACTGCCCCACTGACAAAGAGAGGAAAATCCCACTTCCAAGGCAGTGCAGGAGCTGGATGTGACTTCTCTCCTCCACAGATGACTCAGCCCAGCTCTTTATCAGGAAAACCGATTTTGCAACAGCTTTTTAAATGGCCTCTCCGCCCCCAGTCTCTCCTCCGCCAATCTACCCGCCCCATGCTCCCGGATTCATCTTCCTCTGCCTGGCTTCGCTCACTTCTCTCTCCTGCCTCTCCAGGATGTGGAAGATCAAACAGCAAGTCCTCATCCTGGCATTCAGGGCCCCTGCCGCCAGCGCCTGCCTGAGAGCTTGCTACCCTGCTCTCTGTGCCCTCAGCAGCCTTGGAGAAAACCCAATGGCTCGGGCGCTGCTCATCCGCCCTGGGAGTTCCCGCCACCCCTGTGTAGCCTGCTCCAGGCCAGGGCCCCCAAGGCTTCCCTTCTGTATTCTCCTCTGTCCCCCACACCTTCCATGTGTGTTTGCAGAGTAACAATAGAGTCAATGAAGACACAATAGCCATCATGTGAGGAGCACCAGCTGCTGCTTAATGAAGGGGTGAGCCTGTATGTTCTCACTCAAACATCACAGCGACTCACAGGGAGGCTCCCTGTCCTGTGTTGTGGGAAAAGAGACCCACAGAGTTAGAGAGCTCACCCCGGGCCCCACAGCCAGCAAGGGGCAGACAAAGCAGAGTTGGAACTGGGAATCTGATTCCAAACCTGGGCCCCCTCCTTCTGAAGAGCTCAATTTCACCACCCACTGTTCCAGGCCCAGCCCAACTGCTGCTTCTTCCAGGAAGCCCTCATGGATCCATCCAGACTCCTGAGATCAGTGCTTCATGCTGGGCCTCAGAGCAGAAGGGGGTCAGAGGAAACAACAGGTTGAGAAAGTTTATGAGCCAAGGCCTGAGGGGAAGCAGGCCTGGCCCAACTGCTGGAATCTCTATGCTGGAAGTGGGTTGGGATCGGGCAGGCAGAGTGGGTAGGTTGGGGGGAACCTAAGAAGAGGGCTCTCAAGTCAGCGTGGGCCTTGGTTGGCAGCTATCCCTTTAGGCCAGAAGCACTGCTCGTGCTCAGCCTCCACTCTGGGGGCCTCTCTGCTGAGGACCAGGAGGCACCGCCTTTCTCCTGCCTGCTTTACTGACCTAAACACTGATCTACAACTAGATTTTCAGAGACGTGAACATGGTGACCCAGAGAGAGGCAGGCTGGGCCCCAGGTGCACAGCCAACTGGAAAGGATTGGTTCACAGAGGACCAAGCTCAGACTCGGGTCCCCACTTCCCAGCCTAGCCCTGATAAGCCAGGCCTACCCAGCCAAGTCCTCTCCTATTGCACCGGTCTCCATCACCCCAGCCTGGGAAGCCGCAGGAGTACAGAAAGGACTGCCACACCCCGCCCTCCCAGCCAGAATGTTTCATCCAGGAGACAAAAGGTGGTGAGCCAGCTTGGGGAATGATGGCTTCCCGGAAACTGCCTCTGCCAGGGGTATGGGTGGGCCTAGTCCATCTCTGGGTCTCAAGCACCCAGCCCTGACAGCCTGGGCCCTCCACAGAGATGCACTCTTTCTCTTGGCCCTGTAGCAACCTGGGGCCAGAGCAGGCCTCCATCCTCTCTAACTGCCCCCACATTCAGCAAAGGCTGGGACTCGTTCAGTAAGCGTGGAGGAAATTAATGACTGTAGGATGAGCCCTCTCACGATCTAAATCCACCTTCACAGCTTGCCCCACCATTCATCCTGGGAGACAATGTCTAGATACCTCTAGATCTCAGATTCATCTAGATTCTAGATTAGAGCTCTAGAGGGTATTTCCTGGAAGAACTGGAGAGAAGGAAGGAGGGAGGGAGCAAACATCTCTGGGTGAAGAGGGAGATGAAACCTCAAATCACAGTATTACACCTAAGAGGCAGAATATTCCATTAAGCACTGAGTGAATAAAGAGTCTAAAAGAAAGATTAATGAAGATGAAGGAATCCCAGAAGGCTTCCTGGAGGAGGCGGCATATGCTCTAGGTCTTGAAAGATGGAGCTGTGGAGCCCTTCCAAGCAAGAGGGCCAACCCAGGGGAGGCCAGAAGGTACAAGGCAACCCTCGCCCCACCACCCTCCACCACCCTTACCCCAAATCAAGACCAGCTGGAGTGGAAGGCACCTTTGAGAGGAACACAGCCCAATGTTGGGCCTTCTTGGAGTCTGAGGGTGAATGGGGTGTCCTAGGGAGAGTTCCACTGGAGCTGTGTAGGTTACATGGCACATTTCCCGGGGGACCAGCAGCACCGTGGTACCTGCCCGGGGCCTCCGGGTAGGTTACATAACTGCCTCACCATGGGCTCACAGATTCCACCCTCCTCTGCCTCCGCCGAGGCCTCCTCAGCCATCTGTCTGGGCTGCTTCCCTCTTACAGAAGAGGCCACTGCATCGAAAGTGAAGGCCAGCGCCCTGTGGTAAATTCCCCACATTCCTTCCTCACAGAAAAATAAATAGCCTGGGAGAAAGAACGCAGGAGGAATGATAATGACAGCCTGGCTTGGAGGAGTCCTAGCACAGGGTAAGTGCAGGGAGCCTGAGTGCCCCACCGAGCCCCCGGCACCCTGGGACCCGCTGCCTGTCCCCGGGAGGCTGCCTGGGCCATGCCAACCCGCTCAGGTCTCAGGCATGCTCCCACCTGCCCAAGAAGGCTCTGGGAATCCCTTGGTCAGGGCAGGTGACTGCGGAGGGCAAACTTGTCAGGGCGGGACACACTTGACTTTTATCACTCATGCTGCTGTTTACTGGGAACTTCCTAAGTTCCAGGCATTCAACTTAAGTATTATCATTATGTTATTAGGTTGTTTCATTTTCTCTTGGCAAGCTGTGGCCTGGGGGGTGCCGTTATACCCATTTAACAGATTAGAAAACTGGCTCAGAAGGTTTTTGGGATTTGCCACAGTTATCTGGCAAGTTAGTGGTAGGCGGTCTCCTGCCTGTCTCTCTCACCTCGGTTCAGCCCGCCTGCCCTTCCTAGAACATCTCCCTCGCCTCCCTCCACCAAGTCCCGACGGATGCCCAGCATGTTCTCCTCCCACGCCCTGTCCAACCAGACGTCCAGTACCGCTCGCAGGCTACCTTTTCTAAATCACCTCACCTCTCTGGGTCTCAACTTCCTCATCAGAGAGACAGGGATGACAACATCTGCTTTGCGGAGTCCCTGTGGCGTGAGATGCAGAGATGGTCCCTACAGTGTAACGTTCTGTGCTTGCCTGGGAGGGACTCCACTCAGCCGTTTGCACAACCCACCATCTGCATAACTTCACGGGGCCAGGCTCTGTCTGTCTGTCTCTCTTCCTCCCTTCTCTGGCCCTCTCTGGGTCTGGTCTTGCTCTTCTGCTCACAGCCAGGCACGGCCCAATTGCCCCTCACTCTCAGACCCCTCCTCCCCAAGGGTACCCCGGCATCTATCTCTAGCCAACAGGCTGTAGCTGAGAGAACCAAGTTTGAATCCCAGGTCTGCCCCTTGCTAGATGTGAGTGCCCAGGCCTCTTGGGAGCTCCAAGAGTCCTGAGAGGGAAGGCACAGCCATGGCTGGCTCCCACTTCCCGGCACACCACCCGGCAGCCAGGAGGGCACCATGGCCTGGGGTGTGCAGGAGGCTGCCAACCCTGCCATGCCCCCATGCCACTCCCCAGTGAGCAGGCCTGTCCGGCTCGCCTCCAGCAGAAGGAGTCTGCGGCCAGACGAGAGGCTGGACCAGCCAGTCCTTGCCGCCCCTTGTCCCTCAAACTGCAGAAGAACAGAGGACTAGAGGCCAAGAGACTTGACTTCAGGATCTGTCCTGTTACAGTTTGGGTGAGACACTGGACTAGTTCCTGACTTTTTTTGGGCTTCAGTTTGTCCATGTGTTCAAAGCAGTGATTGCTAGAGTATGATGCCCCCATGCCTCCAGTGGCAGCCAAAGGGATCTAAGTGGGACCCTGCGACCTGAAATCATACTAGGTAGGTAGGTTTCACGTGGGTAGTGACAGAGGGGTATAACGAACATGTCAAACCTGTGAATGGCATATTTCTGCCTGGGGCGGGGAGTAGATTTTCAGTGAAGAAAGACGCGTTAAAGGAAATGAGGAATATAAGTTGTGCATGGGCTCATGCATTCACCTGATAGTTACTGCACCCCAACCAAGGGCCCGGCACTGTTCACAGCCATGAAGAGTGACAGACAAAGATCCCTGCTTGCATTCTGGTAAGGGAGCAAGATAATAAATAATGACCCCAGTAGGTCAGAAGGTAAATGTTATAGAAAGAGATAAAGCAGGGACAGGACATATACTGACTGCATGGGGGATGGGGAGGGTCTGCAAAGGTAAATATGGTAATCGAAGTCCCTGAGAGGTCACACCTGAGTGAAGAAGTGAAGCAGTTGAGGGAGTGAGGCCTGTGCATGTCCAGGAAAGAGACACCAGGCAGAAGGAACAGCTGGTGTCAAGGTCCTGAGGCAGGCTTGCAGCTGACAGGGCTGAGAATGGGGCCCATAAGGTGGAGGTGGGGCACGGATGAAGAAAGCAAGTTCTCTAATGACCCATCAGAATTTTAGGGATCTCCCTGCATCGCAGCAATTTGTGCACGCGCACACACACACACACACACACACACACACACGCACACACATACCCTGCAACACACATTCTCAGTAGCTTCTCAATGCTGGCAAGAGCCTAGCCTGCAGCAGCACCTCCCCCTCTGTGCTCACCCCAACATGCACAGGTGCTGCTTGCTTCACACCTGCCTGCCCCCCTCAGAAAGGGGGGCATGTGTATGCACTGAGCAAGCGAGACACACGCGTCCCGTGGGGGCCAACTGGCCCAGATGCACCTGCCACGGGCACACCCCCTGTGGGAGGGTCCACGACTCTCTCCTGCCAGCAACCTGAAGGGATGAAGCCAGGGGGAGGGTGTGTATGCAGAGCAGCTGATAATAGAAGCAAAGGGCCAGACAGGGAGCGGGAGGTCCGGTTTTTAGTTTCCGTCTGGTCCCCAACTCATCGTGAGGCCCCAAGCAAGTCCCATCCCCTCTCTGGCCCAGAGCAGAAACCTGTAGGTGCTCACAGATCCCTCAGGGAGTATGTCTCAAATGCACATTCCTGGGCTCCATCCCAGCCCTGGACCACAGACTGTCCACCTTAACAGTCCCCCTGAAGGGTTCTGGAGCATTGTCAAGTCGGGGACCCACTGGGCTTTACAGCACATGCTTTTATTAATGTGTTGTAAGTGAATCAACATATGGGAAAATGCTGAAACATAGTTTGGTACATAGTAAGGCCCCATAATGTTAACAAAAAATATACTTAAGAAAATATGTATTTATGTAATATGCCATCCCTTGGCCATGAGCACTCATAATTTTTACCAGAACCTTTGCGTTTGTCAGAGACAGAAGCTGAGCAGGGAATGCTACACCATTTTCCAGACTAAACGACTGAAGCAGAGCGAGACCAAGTGGCCTGGCCAGGATCTCCGAGAATGCAGCCGAGCCCTCAGCTCAGAACCACGACAGATGCCGCCCGGGTCTTACCACCGCATCTCCTGTGGCTCTGACTTCTGCCCACAGTGTACCTGTCCTTCCCCTACAGGCTTAAAAACCTCTGGACACACATGACTTCCCTAGGAACTTCAGGTTCCCTGAGAACAGGACAACCACAGACAGGTCAATTCCTTCTAGCCATAATGTCCCTCTCACTGGGCAGTGCAGGGGCTCCCCAAATTTCTAACCTTAACATGCTACCATTTGATCCGAAGTGGTCCTTATGTTCCCACCAACCGGAGTGCAAGCGCCCGCTGAGCAAGGCCTTATAAATGCTACGCCCAGCTTTCCCCTTTATAAAGGGCTCTCCTAATCCCTCCCCTGTAGGGTGGCTGTGAAGACTAGATCTCAGATGTGCAAAGCACCCAGCGTCAGGCCAGGCACAGGTGCTCCTGCAAGGACACAGCACCATAAACTCACAGGCTCAAGTGGGAGCTTCTGGGAGGCAGGAATTCTGTCTCATTCACCTGTGTACCCCTACTTACCGTGTATAATGTGTGCTCCTGGATGAATGCAGAAATGAAATGCTATCTCTAAATCAACTCTGTCCTAGTCCCCGTTTACCATTCTGTTTCATGACCCATTTCCCAGCTTGGGGGCTAGAGGCTCTGAGCAGGAATGGTTGGGGCCAGAAGGAATGGGTGATGGGTCACGGGAAGTGACAATGACAGCCATCCGGGGAGGGTGGTGTTCTTGGAGCTCTGAATGCAATCCTGTTGACTCAGAGGCATAAATAATGCACTAGCATGTTCTCTCCTCACTATCCTGTCATGCTAAGAATAGCACTGGCTACCCTTTCAGGAATTCCACAGGGAAGAGAACAGGACACCAAGATGGGGACAAGCAGGGAACGAGGTTTTGCTAGGCTGTGGATGGTCAAGCCCCCTCCCTCCAAGCCCATCTTTCCAAACCCATGAGACAAAGGATCCTGGAGGTCAGAGCTGAAAAGTCTCTTCAAGGCTCCTGGTCAGGGGCTCTCCAGGGAAAAGGAAGAAGCCTGAGAAGATAGGACACCACCCCTCTTCCTGTTACCTTCTCCTCCTCCCTTCCGATGCCCATCCTAATCCGCCCAGGCCTCAACCACCCCTCCACACTCCTCCCCCTCCCTGTTCGTGTGATGAATAAATACAGAGTGGGTGGTTCCCCTCTTATGTGTTTCATATGGAAAACTTCAGAGAGAGAGGAAGATTCTATAGCTTTTAATTTAAAAAAATGTTTAAGTTTAAAAGTGACCAACTAGAGGGATGTTTGGGACTGAGCCCCCATGGGCTCCTTGCTCAGCGGGGAGCCTGCTTCTTCCTCTCCCTCTGCCTGCCACGCCCCCTGCCTCTGTGATTTTGCAAGCTCTCTCTCTCTGACAAATGAATAAATAAAATATATTTTTTAAAAAGTGACCAACTAGGACAGGGTCTTTCAAACTTTAATGTACTCTTAATGTAATTGCTCAGGGATGTTGTTAAAATGCAGATTCGGACACAGGAGGTGGAGGGTGAGGCCTGAGAGTCTCTTTCTAAGAAGCTTCCAGGTGATGCTGAGGGTGTGTCCATGGGCCGTACACGGAGCACAGAAAACTGGAGTATTTCCCTACAGTACAGATGGAGAGGCTGAGGCCCAGCGAGAAGCAGGGGTGTGCTCAAGGGCACACAGCTGACCTGGGCTCAGGACACAGGCCCCCGACTCATCATGGCTTTTTGGCTGGTAGGGGCTTCGGAGCTGAGTGGTGCTGCTCCGAGTGGGCAGGGGACAGGGGGCAGTGACAGCCAGCGGCCAGCAGTCCAGGGGCAGGTCTTCATTCAGCCCCAGGCCAAATCTCCATGCGACCACAGGCTCTCACAGGAATGAAGGAAAGTAAGAATTATCCTGAGCAGAGGCACTCAGCCAAGTGAAGAGCTAAGAACTTGCCCTCACCAGCTTGCATTCGAGGCCTGATGGACTACCAGAAGCTCCTGGAAGGCAGGGTGCGTCCGGTGACCATTGCAAACAAGATCTGGACATTGGGTGAAGAGGCGGGGAGTGCGGAAGGACCCCATGGCAGCTCTATCAGGGTGCAGATCCAAGGGAAGGGAGAGAGAAGGCAGGACCAGATTCCCAGACAAGCCCTGGGAGCCACTTCTCCCTCCCCATTTGGGCCTCAAACCCCTTTCCAGGCTCCAGGACCTGCATGACCAGCCCGCTGCCCGTGTGTCCCTGCCACACCCCCCAACCCCACCCATGGAGCCTCAACGCCTTATCCTCTAGCCATGCTGGCCCTCCTTTAAGTGCTCAGACAGGGCCCAAGCATCCCCTCACCCCAGGGCCTTGGCATCAGCTGCTACTTAGAAAACTTAGAATGCTTTTTTCCTTACCCCCTGGATTGTCCCCTTCTGACCACACTTCTCACCCTTCAGGTCTGTTTCTGGGTCTCAGGGAGGGTGCCTGCCCTCAGAGGTCGCATTCCTTAGCCTCTCCTCCAAACTCTCATTAGATCTGTCATTCCATCATATTTTTCTAAGTGTCAGTCTGCCCCGACTGACGACTGACGACAGTAAGCAGCCCTGAAGGGGAGCGACCTTGGCTGCCCTTCCTCTGCTCTGTCCCTGCCTCTGTGCGTGGGGGAAGGCTGGGGCTCGGTAAACCCCTGTCGGCTGGATGAAGGGATAAATGGCTAAAAACATCGCTCATATCACTACTGCAAAGCCTCCCAGCTCCATGGTTTCTGGCCTTGCTCACTCGGAAGAAGTTTTATGGGACTGGGGTTTGCAAGATTCTCTGGGTCGGGTCCTCTGCTCTGCCACTCTCCATCTGAGTGGGCTTCGCAGGACACATTGCTCTCTGAGGTGGGTCTCTAGTGCGGTCTGCTGGGTTGAAATGAGTGATGGAATCTGCAAAGACTTGGGAAGCTGTCAAGAGCTTTCATTGATAGCATCACTCTGGTATGTTTGAGGCCCAGAGAGGGAAAGAGCCTCACTCAAGGCCACACAGCCAGCGTGTGCTGGCACCAGATCCTACGGGCACATCTTAAAGCCCACGGCTGAGCTTCAGGCCCACCCAGGCTCAGGGAGGATGCCATCTGCCTGGAGGCTGGGCAGGGGTGGAGGAGAGAGAGTATTCAGCTTCAGGCCCTGTGCCAGGGTAGGGTGGGCGGAGCCCCCAGCGGGAGCCCTGAGTGGGCCTGGCAGCTGGGCCTGGGGGAGCCAACTGGCGCCCGCTGGGTGGTGGCATGCTTGCTCCCCATGCGCGTGGCAGTCTATTTTTTAATCAGCACCCTCCCCCAACTCCATGTACCCTCCCAAAGGGCCCTGTATCAGGAGTCATGTCTGGCTGAGACCACTCAGGGCTGAGTCCCCTCACTTCAAGCAGCCCACAAGTACTAAGCATCCCCAACGGCAGGGCAGGAAGGTTGGCGAGGAAGAGCACCTCCTACCTGTGTGAGCTTGGGATGGTCCCTGGACCCTCTGACCTCAGTTTTCCCCATCTGTACAGTGAGAGGAGGCATGCCAGACTCCACAGGAGTTCATTACACTCGAGCTCTTGGGATCATGACACTAATGACACCCATTCGCCAGGCCCTGGCAGAGCCTCTGTGCCCATAGCCCTCCCAAGGTACACTTGATCCCCCTGACCTATTCCCAGGGGAGGAGAAGGGGATGGGGAGAAAAGAGGCTGAGCTGGCTCAAGGGCCAACCCCAGAACCCCAGACTCCAGACCTCAGGTTCCTCTTTCCAGGACCTGAGGGACAGAGATGAGGAGAATCAAAAGGAATGCTGTGTTCTTGAGCAGGTAGCCTGGCCTCTCTGAGCCTCTAGCACTCCATCTAGTAGAAGATACTGTGCAGAAGCTCACAGGCTCTGGAGCCAAATTGCCTAGGTTTGAATTTGGCCACTTGCCAGCTGTGTGACCTTGGGAAGCTCACTTAACCTCTCTGTGCTTCAGTTTCCCATCTGTAAAACACCATTAATAATAGCACTTACTTCATGGAGTTGATGACATGTAAAGAACTTACGATACCTTTGGCACATAGTAAGTAACCATGTTAAACATTAACTTTTTTTCAAAAACTTTGGTGTTTATCTATCGAACACTCTTAGTCTCCAAGAGATTTTATTCTGGAAGATTAGATGTGTGAGTCTCCGGTCAGCCTCCTTTCCTGTCTGTGGGGCTCATTCGGCCTGCCCCTTCCTAGCCTCTCCTGGGTCCCCATGTTTCTGGTACCCACTGAGCTCTTTCACCCCCATGATCCCCTCACATCCTTTCTATCCCATTCAGTGCGGCTCAGAACTGAAGCCTGAGCCCCAGAGGAAACAAATCGTTTGTCCAGGACCACCGGCCACTTTGCTAAGACTGGAGGCTCAAATATTTGTTCCTGAAGTGTGGTCCAGGCCCTTTTCCACTGGGCTATACCCATCCTCCCACCATTAAAACCTGCTGCTGGCTATGCAACAAAAAGTCACTTATGCTGATGTGAGTCTTGAGGGTCCATCGCAGCAAAGGCTTGTTATTTTAACAGAGATCAAAACATGACAATACAATCTAAGAAGTAATAGTTATCTTTTTTTTAAGCATTTATCATCATTTAACTTCAAGACAACAGTAAAGATACGGTTGATTATTATTTCTATTTATAGATGAGGAAATGCAAGCCCAAAGAGCTTATATAAGATGCTTCAGATCTCCCAGCTAACCAGGAAGAGAACCCAGGGGTCCAGCCACAGAATCTGCATGTTAGCCATGCAGGAAGCTGGTCACACAGGAGTAGACTGAACTCTGCTTCACCCGCAGTGGCCCTGGGAGGCTGGGCAGGGGGGAAGAGGGTTGCCACAGTCCTATACTATGCTGCCTCACCGAGTGGAAAAGATGAAGCTAGGATGGTGCAATTTCAAGCAGTGGCCAGGTGGTAAAGATTTCATTCTGGAGACAGAAGGCTTTTTAAGCCTCTGGAATTACAGGGCCTGAAGGCTGTCCCCACACTGATTCCTCTTCTGGCTGCTCTGGGTAGTGACTGAGCCCCAGGGTCCAGGGACAGTTCACAAAGGACTATGAGCTCACACATACACAGGCCGAACTCAGCAGAGCCCAGCCACTTCTCTGACCAGATCCCAGGCCTGGGGTTCCTTTGGGTCAACAGCCTGAAGCCACAAGGGATGAAGGCATTTTCATAATCTACAGCCAATGGCCACCTCCGCCTGTACCCCAACCCCAGCTCCTAGTTTAAACCATTTATCGTCCTTTGTGTCCTTTGAAACGCCCTTCCTCCCAACCAAATCCCTCCCATTCTTCCAGATCCAGGTCCTGGACATGCCTCCTCCTTGCAGCCAGCCATGACCACTTCTTCAAATAATATTCAGGTCTCCACACCAATGGAGTGAGAGAGGCCTTTCCTAACCACCAACACAAAGTAACCCCTTCAAATTTTCCTCCATCTTATATACACAAATCTTTTTTATCTATCTGAAAATTATCTTTCTTTGCCATCCTTTTTCTTGTCTAGCTCTCCAATCAAAATGCAAGCTCCTTGAGGACAGGGACCCATCTGTCTTGTTCACCATTGTAACCCTAGTGCCTAAGGACCCACCTCATCCTGTAGTTAGCCAGGGACACTGAGGTCCTTAAAGAGCAAGGGATTCACCCAAGGTCACACAGCAAGCATGCAGCAGAGATCCGCTTAACACCCAGCTCCCCGCCCCGCAGTCCCCACC
The DNA here is from genome assembly GCA_004023965.1 of Spilogale gracilis. Taxonomy (NCBI): domain Eukaryota; kingdom Metazoa; phylum Chordata; class Mammalia; order Carnivora; family Mephitidae; genus Spilogale; species Spilogale gracilis. Next base: position 144,539 of record PITA01001999.1, read on the forward strand.
CCCACCCCCGTGACCCTCTGCTGGCCTATCTAGTCCCTGCCTCTGCACAACAATGGGGGTCAGAGCCTACAAATCCTCTACAATGGAGGCACCCACCCCAAGTTGGGCAGCCCTGCCTGTTTCCCCCCCCAGTCCCGCCCTTCCTGGCATCAGCAGCTCTGATGAGCTCATGTCTGGAAGCCTGGGAGCTGCCCTGAAGGGAAAGGTGCCTCCCAGGCCAGGCCCCTGGTCCTGCAGGTGAGCAGAGCCCATGGGACAGCAGCGCCTGCAGGCAGAGGGAGTGTGACAACCTGGACCTAGTGCACCTTCTAGGCTCAGGGTGACAGGTGGCAACCATGGAGATAGGGCGTGACCAGGGGGAAAAGAACGCCTAGAGAAGGTTCCTCCCGTGCTTTTCCCATCTCTCCAGATGCTCCTGTGCCACTTGCCCCCCTCCCTTATCAGGGACCTGCTCTGTCCTAAGGGAAGGGGCTCTGCTGCCTTCTACTCACAGAACTACCCTGGGCAGATCTCACCCGCTCCCCAGCCTCAGTCTCCCCAACTCTAGAATGGGGAGATTAGATAAAATGCTGACCAAAGAGGCTGGGGATCAGCTAGGAAGTGGGTGCCACAGGATTTTGTCCTTTTTTTCACCTTAAGGGAAGGGCAACAGCCAACAAGAGAGGGAAGAGCTTAAAGGTCTTGTTTTAACCATAAATGCTGATTGCAACCAGCTTAATTTAGGTGCTAGTTTGGGATATGGGGGGTTGGGAGCTAGCTCACAGCCTGCAAAGTGGGGACCATCCTGAGAAAAGTGGAAGCAGGGGCAGCACGGCAGCAAAAAACTTGCCTTTTTGAAATTCTCTGAATATCAAACTACAATGATTCTGGTCTATTCCCCTTGTACAGATGGGGAAACTGAGGACCAGGGAGGAGGAAGAGCCAAACCAAGATCTCACAGACAGACAGAGGCAGGGGACCTCACTCCAAATGGAATTTTCAACTACCTCGAGGAGCCCCATCCCACTGCCTGAGGTAATAGGGAGGTTTGTTTGTGGCTCTGTCCCCCAGCGCAGGACGGGGGCAGGTGTGGGGGTGGTGACAGGCTGGTGGGCACCATGACTTCCAGTCCCTCCCAGCATTCCCTACCTAGTCCCTCTCATCAGCATCTGATCTCATCCTACCCTTGCAACAAGACAGGGGTGGGGCACCCTCGGACTGCCCCTTCACCCACCCCATCCCTGCTGTCTCCAAGGCAGTTGTCCCCCTCAGGGGTCGCTCTGCCCACCTGCTCATTGGGGGGCCAGAGAGGACAGGGCTTGCCTCCAGATCACATAGCACTTTGGTTTATACCAGTGCCACTTGTCACTCAGTATAGGGTGGAGAGTGCGGTGTCTGGTTCTTCCCTGCTGGCTCTTGCTCCTTGTAGACAACCCAGATGAGGAATACAGGGGGTCCCTGTCCCAATCCAGAGTAAGCCCATAAGCTGGGGTGGGGGGAGGGAAAAAGGGAGACCCTTTCCTCAGAGAAGTCTTGTTAGGGGTTGGTTGGAGGCCCTGATTCCGCAGTGTAGGGGCTCCGGAGGAGCCCCATCCTTCCCTCACTTCACCTCCACGGCCTCTCACCTTGGAGTAGTGGTCCGGGAGTTGTATCTGCTATAGAGCCCTTAGGACAGTTCCTCCTCTGCCTCTATGCGCTCAGGCAGGGCCTCGATTTCCCCCGGGCGCTCGGTCGGTGGTCCCCGCGGTCGGAAGGTCCCGCGTCCTGCAAGCCTTGCCCTCCCCGCCAGAGCCCGGCGCCGCCGCCCTGCCCGCGGGAAGGGGGGCGCGAGGCCAGCACACGAGGTTCTGCTACCCCACGGGCGCCCATGTTGGTCAACCCGGCGCGAGCCCAGCCCGCCTTTCCCGGTGCCGGCTCCCCGCCGCGGACCCCCTCCGGCTGGTGTCCCCCAGTCGGCCCGGGCTGCCCCAGCCCTCGAGGGGCTTGCGGGTTGGGGCTCGAGGGCCGGAGCCCCTGCGCAGCCCCGGGAAGTAGCTTCCCCGGGTCGGGGCGTCCTCCCGCTGCGGGGCTGCTCGAGAGAATCCAGATTTCTCCAGCACCTCCCCCCCCGCCACGGTACGGATGGGGAAACTGAGGTCCACAGTGTAGCAGCGACTCGGCCAAGGTCACCCTGTGTGCGGGAACTGGCGCCCAGATGTGCCACCTCCACCTGGGCGGCGCGGGGAACAGCACAGGTGGGAAGGGCGAGGCTCGCCGGGCACCGACACCCCTGCCCTGCCAGCGCCCCTCACTCACCTCCTGCCGCTGCACGCCTTCCCGGAGCTCGCCCGCGCCGCCGCCTCCGCGCACCTGGCCGCGTCCGTCAGTGCGCCCCGCCCCGAGACCCCCGCCGTCCCCGCTCCGCCCCGGGCGCCCCCTCCGCGCCGCCGCCGCCGCCGCCGCCACCACCTAGCGGGCTGCTCGGGGACCGGGAGCCGGGAGCTTGGAGGGCTGGGCGGGCGGGCGGGCGAGCCTTGCTCCCGCCGCCCGCTCCCCGGGGCCCTAGCGCCGCCCCGCCCGCCGCCCCGCCCAGCCCCCTGGAGGGGCGACTCCCTCCGCGGCGGGCTGGGCCCCGGGATCCCGGCGGTCCCCCTTTCCTCCAGCTTTCCTCCCTCGTGCCGCACTCTGCTGCCTCGTTGAGTCTCTCTGTTTCCTCCTCCTTTTTTGTATCTCCAAGTCGGTCCCTAAATCCTCTGCTTTCATTTCACCCAGTTCTTCCTGTCTCCCCATCTTTTCTCAGTCCCACCAACCACCCCTCTCTTAAATGTGTCTTTGTGATTCTGTCCCCATAACTGACACCACCGCCACCTCCCCTCCCCTTTCCTTTCAGACGCAGATGCGGTACCTGCTCGAGGCCATCTTTCCTTCCCCTTCTCAGTCCCGGTGACTAGAATAACTGTCTACCTTGGTAGGACTCAGGCAAATGGGGACCGAGGAAGGTTGCCACCTCCCCTCAGCCTTGGGGCCTTCCCCGGGCTCTCGGGTAGGTCAGCAGCCGAGGGGGGAAGGGAAGCTGTGTGGATCCTGGGTTTTAGTTCCCCATCTTCTCGTTGAACTGAACACCACTCAGATTTGAGCTCAGCAGAGCCCCGGGCCAGGGGTCAGTGTGCATCAGAGTTGAGCCAATGCTGTTACAAGTCAAGACGCCCACCTTCTAGCACCCCCTCCCAGTGGGGAGGAGGTGGTGGGCTTAGAAACAGTGCTGATAACAAGCATCCTTCACACTCCCACCAATTTCGAAACAAGACTGCACTTGGAAAAACGTTGGCCTGGGTTTTCACCAGAGTTTCCCTGGGTCCCAAGTACCCCACCCCTTCAACAGTGTGGTTCTACTTTCATTTGTCTTTCATATATTTAGATTGCTGCTAGAGGAAGTTAGAAATGTGCTGATGGGGGCGCCTGGGTGGCTCAGGGGTTAAAGCCTCTGCCTTTGGCTCAGGTCATGATCCCAGGGTCCTGGGATGGAAACATTGGGCTCTCTGCTCAGCAGGGAGCCTGCTTCCCCTCTCTTTCTGCTTGCCTCTCTACTTGTGATCTCGCTCTTTCTGTGAAATAAATACATAAAATCCTTTTAAAAATTAAAAAAAAAGATTTGCTTTTAAAAAAAAAAAGTGTGCTAATGGGAGCCCACCATATTAGAGGTCCTGTGAAACCCGGAGCTGAGGTGGCCTTAGTTTGGGACATCCCCTGTCCCCAGTGAGGACAGGGTGCCAGAGGTCACGTGGCAGAGGGGCAAACCCTCACTGGCTGCTCCTATCCCTTTGGTGGGCCTCAGGGTCTGCAAAGAATTCCTCTGGCCCTTTTGTGCTGGGGCTGTCCCACGTGGAGGTGGGACACATTGTGGGGCATGGGGGGGGGGGCGGCTGGGGAAGCTCCTGCCTGCCTGATGAGTACATGTGCTAGAAAAGTGGCTGAAGCCCAGCCTGTGGGGAACCAGGAAACAAACTGTGTGGGTGAGAGAGAGAGAGAGCGCAGGAGGAGAGAAGCCAGAATTACTGTGTGGGTGGGTATGAAAGAGACAGAGATGGGGAAGAGGAAGGAGGACAGAAAGTGGTTCATTCTGTTCGTAGGTGTGTGACAGTGTGTGTGCAAGAGTAGATATGTCTGTAGGAGAGAATGTGTGCATTCAGGAGAGATTTTAAAGTGTAGGTATGTGAGCAAAAGAAAATGAAGACAAGAACATGCTTTTAACCTGTGTGTAAGGAAGGGAATATGTGTGTTCGGATGTTTCCAGGTGGGACTGTAGTTCTGTGTGCAATCTGATACATGTGTCTACACGGGAAAGGTAGGCGTGCCCGAGTGAGGGGCGCTTGTGTGTCTGTGTGTGTGTACTAATGTATGCCCCCTGCATGGATATGTAGGTGTTGGGGACATGTGTGTGCAGATGTGTGATTATCTTCGTGTGCGTATCTGCATAAGAACTGCATATGTGCACCTGTTGGGGCGGGGTGTGAGCGTGTGTGTGTGTGTGTGTGTGTGTGTGTGAGTGCATATGCTAGGTGGGAGTGGGAGTCTGCATGCCATGCTCCCACACCATTGCCTTCCTCTGCTGGTCACTGTGGAGTGTGGCTGACTCTGACTAGAGGGGGCATGGATGACACCCTGCCGGGTCTCCTGCTCCTTCTCCTGTCCTCCCTCCCACAGACCCAAAGAGCAGGGGCCTTGTCTTCGGCCAAGTGACCACTGTCAGGTCTTATTATGGCCAGGGCTTCCTCTGCCTCAACAGAATAGACATGGCCAGAGGCAGGGTGCACCTGACAAGCCAGATCCACATCCTCATCCCCACCTTAGAGGCTCAGAGCAGTGTCCAGTAAGAGTTGGAAAGGCCTCTGAGTCCTTAGATACCCTGGGCCCGCAATAGCAAATGGCCTGGAGAGGAGGGAAGGTAGCACTCCCCAAGCCACAGGTGTAAGAGGGCTGGGTCAGCAGCGGATCCCAGGTCTCCCGAAATGCATCCAAGGCCGGGGGGGGGGGGGGCTGTAATATGGCTTGGCAGAATCCTCCACCATCCTCCAGAGCTTGAACAACCTTTTTCCAGCCCTAGGTGGGTGGAAGAACACAGCTTGCTGCCTCGTTTCCATGGAGACAAGGCAGCACAGAAGATGGTTGAAAGCTTGGGCCCGGACCTCCTGGGGTTCAAATCTCTGCTTTTCCACCCACAGGCCTGAGACTGTGACAAGTCACTTAAACTCATTGTGCCTTAGTTTCCTCATCTGGGTAGCAGAGATAAGAAAAGTATGAACTTCATAGGGCTGTTTAGAGGATGAAATGAAATAACCCATACAAAGCAATTAGGACAGCAAACTGGGGGGGGGGGGGCAAAAGCCCTGGGTTCTAGCTCTAGCTTGGCGCCAACATACTGTGTGACCTTGGACAGGCCGCTTGCCATCTCTGAGCTTCAAAGTCTCCACAAGATTATCTCCAGAATAATCTCAAGCAGCGCTACTGGTTATGAGCAGCTGAGACTTTGTGGTGAGGGCAGCTACTCTGGGCTCCCTTGATGAGCTGCGGGCCAAAGACTGCAGACAGAAGCCCAACCATGAGCCCTGGCCAACACCTTCCTGCCCATATACATTCTCTCTTGATGGCAGGAAACTTGAGCTGCGGGCCACCTCAAGCCTGCCTAGGACCCAGCTCTGCCCTGCTCAGCTGGTACTCAGGCTCTAGGGAAATGGCACCAGTGCCCACCCACCCCAGGTGGTGGGTGCCCAAGGCAGAAGATGCCATGGCCCATCCTGAAAACGGCCTGGGGACACTCAAGAGAGGCAGGTATAATTGCGGAAGTATGGGTGTAACTGTCTGAAGGTGCTCGTAATCCTTCAGCGGTACTGGGAGGGAGCTTTAAAAGGAAGCCCTAATCCTCTAATGACCAGGCAGCTGCAGGGGCCGCTTCCCTCCGGATCTCCAGGCAGAGAGAAGGGACTCTGGCCGCTCCCTTTCCCCAGGGAGCAGGAAGGCCAGAGTGGGCTCTGACCCAAGACCACCTGGATTTCTACTCTCTTGTAAGACCTAGCTTCCTTCCCGTCTCCACCTCCAAGAAGACTTCCCAGAGACATCATCCTAAGGTCACTCCTGCCCCCTCCATCCCTAGAAATGTTCAGGACAGAACCGGAGGCCATCTGGCTGGACATTAAAGGAGGAAATGAACCAGACTTCGAGGAAGAAGAGCACGATCGTCGTCTCAGCTCCCATACTGACTATGTGACTTTGGGCAAGGGACTTAGGTGTTTGAACCACAGCCGTGTCACCTGTAAGATGGGGAGATTAATATCTGCCTTGGCAGACTGTATAGTGAGAGGGATGAGAATGGGATACTATGAAATGACCTAGCTCTGTGTAAGGAGCCAACAGGATCATGAAAGGTGGCCCCTCTCCTCCCTTCACCCATGGTCTCTTCCACTCCAAGAGGTCACAGACAGCACTCTCCCCTTGTAACTCCAGAATACGGTGGTGGCTAAGAACAAAATCCCATATTCAAAAAACCATGGTTGAATCATGGCATAGAGGTTTACTAGTCAGGAGCCTTAGACAAGTCACTTATGTTCTTTGAGCCTCAATCTTCTCATCCATGTAATGGAGATAATAGTAGCATGTCCCTCATGGAGATTGCTCTGAGGTTAAGTGAAATGATATACATAAAGCTCTTAGCACAGTAGGCTTGGCACATAAGGGCTTACTTAACAAATAATAGCTTTTGTACTGTTAAGTCAGTGATGGTCATTTTAATTATTATGAATGTGCATAATGTGATCACTCTAAAATTTCCAAAATGCTACCCCAATCTAAGATCGCTGCAACCTCACAATTGCTCTGTGAGGTAGAGAGGGCTCCTATTTCATTTTATTTTCACAAATGAGGAAACCCAGGGAAATTCACCAAAGGAAAGCGATTTATTGGGGTTTGGCCCATTGGTATCAGATCTAGAACCAGCACCCAGGGCTCCTGACCCTCAGCCAGGGTCTATAAGAGGGAAGGGAGCAGGTCCTAGGACTTGCAGGCTCTTGGGGTCCTGAGTTTGGGCTGACTCTAGTATGAAGGCCCATGTCCAAATTCAAGGCTGCTGGGCCCTCATGGGTCCTCCTTCTTCTTGCTCTTGATGCATTGAAGGCATCTGCTGGATGCTGCCCAGCTTCCTATGTGACCCAAGCATGGGGGAGTGGGGAAATGGAGTGGAGGAGCAATGCTGGGCATGAGGGCTGGTCAGAGCCTGGCGAGAATTATTTCAGAAAGGAGAGTGGGTGGGACGGCCGATGGGATGTCGGCCAGGGCAGCAGCCATGCCTGCAGAGAAACGAGGTGTTCTTCTGGTTTCCTGATGCATTAGCCCTACCAGGCCTGTGTCCCCCACATGCCCCGTGCCCCCAGCATCTGCTGGAAGCAGCTGCTGCCTCAGCAAGCACGGCTGGGCTCACATCCTCTCCATCTGGACCCACTTCAGTGTTTCCATGGACCCAGGACAATGAAGGTGATTCGGTGTGGGTTTCCCTGTCCTGTCCTGCTCTGCTGTCTCCTGAGCCTGCAGGGAAATGATCTCCCTCCCTCCTTTCCTTCCTCCCTCCTTTCCCGCATGCCCCCTTCCCTCCCTGACTCCCTTTCTTCCTTCGTTCCTTCATTCCTTCGTTCCTTCCTTCCTTTCCTTCCTTCCCCTTCCTTCCTTTCCTTCCTTCCCCTTCCCCTCAGCACCCTGAGCTCTTCCCTATACACTGTCCTTGGGTCCTGGCTGTAGCCCAAGTGATACAGATCCTGCCTCTGTCATCTCTAACAGATGGGAAACTGGGCCCTGGGGGGAAGAATGTGGCCCAGCTCAGCTGCCAATAGGCCAAGAGACCTGGAGGGTGTTGTCCTCCCTCTGGGCCTCAGTTTTTCCACCTGTAAAATCAGGAGGTCTGATTAGATCAGAGGTTTCAGCCTGTACCTCGAAAACTCCACGAGGGCAGCGACCTCATTGGCTTTGCCCCATGCTGCGTCCCCAGCACCCTCGGGCAGACGGCACACGATGTGCTCAGCGAGGCGGTACCGCCCTGTCCTTGCCTGGAATCCAAGGCCATTTGTTGCCACGAATGATCGAGGGCGGACAAGAGCGAGAGATGGACTTCTGTTTAGCCAAGCATGATCACAGGGCTTTCTCTCGTGCCCTCTTTGGCACAGAAAAGAGTGGGTGTAGATGTGGCCCAGCTGGATTTGCATGGAACTCCCATCACCGCCCCCCCTTGTCTCCCCACAGCTGTTAATTGGGGCGTGTCTGTGGAACTGTGAGGGACTGTTATGTATCATGGGAAATTGTGGTTAGGAGACCTATGGGGTCCCTGGTGGGCTCTGGCGGTCCAGGAGAAAGAGGCATGAACTTACCTGGTTTCTGGGAGACCCTGGACGCTGCACTGGGGCTGGGGCTGGCTGTCGCCACCTGCCGAGCCTTCACCGTGTCCCAGTCCTGGCTGGCCTTGCTATCGTGCTGAGGCCCCCCTCGTGCTTCCCTGGAGCAGCTGGGTGGCTGGTTACCCAGGGCATTGGGCAGCTTTGGTGCCTCTTGGGTGGCTCTGCAGGCTGAGTTGTCCCCATTCCTGTTGGTCACCCTGTCCTCCTCTAAGTTCATGAGTCCTGCCTCTCCCTGCAGGCCCTCCTCGCCGCTGCTCTCCTCAGCCTCCCAGGCCAGGCACCTGTAGCTGCCATCAGGGATCCGGAAGGTGCAGGGGGTAGGCCCGTCTTCGCTGAGTCTTTGGGGTGGAGGTGGGAGGTGGGGACCCAGCATGGTGCCGCTTCTCCTGGGGCCAGGCCGGCCACCTATGTGAGCGCCGGTCTTCACTCCTCTTGGGGTCTCCTTTCTGGCTTGCTGCAGCTTTGTCTTCCCCAGCCAAATCTCAGAGCTGGGGCAACGTCCAACTGTGGGGCCCTGGGCTGGGTGGGGTGGTAGGCCCCCAAACCTTCCTCTCAACCTGTGTCTGGTCTGTGAGGCCCTCCTTCAAGGTGCTCTACCTGCCCAAGGAAAAGAAACAGCACATGAGATAGACTGCTGGGTGTTCTGGGCTGAATTTCTGATACCCCCCCACCTTGAGGGGGCCCTGAGAATGGGCTGGGGTTTGGGGTACAGGTCTCACACACCCATGGGAAAGTCCCAAGCTTCAACCACTCAACATCCCAAATTTTCACAATCTCCTTATGCAACCTGACACCTTATTTGCTTAATATTTTTCCATAAATCAACTTCAAATAACTTACTTCTATTACTTCAGACTTATCATAAGCACTAATTACAGGAAAACCACAAGTATGTTGTGCTAAGTTGTTCCCCCAATACACATTAAATAAATACCTAGTTATTTAACAATAGTGAACTGGGCACCACCTAGAAAGAATTCTTTCCCAGGCCAGCAAAAGTACATACACCACAGGAATGACAGGGACAGCAGGGTGGAGGATGCAAGCCTGGGGCCAGGGGCCCTCTGAGGAGGCCATGCACCAGGGCCATGGTGGCAGCACTGTGCTTTTGTGGCCAGGCTTGGAGCTAGCCCCCCAGCCCCGACACCTGCGGAGCTGGCCAGAAGTCACATGGCCTCCCTGAGCCTCGGCTTTCCCATCTGTAAAATAGGAACGCTAATATCTCCAACATGGTGTGGCGTGGAGGATTAAGTGAGAAGATGCACGCAGAGGACTCCGTATGGGTCCTGAGGTATAATCTAATACATGTTGGCTATTGTTTTATTACACAAAAATGTCTTGAATTTTTATTGTATGGCAGACACAAGCTAGAATAGAGTAGGGATAAAGAAGATACGGTATCTGGCTTCACGAAGCCTTAAAATCTGGTTGGGGGAGCTGTGAATGATAACAAGAACCATAATAATTACAGTACAATTATTTATAAACGTTAACAATGAAGAGGATTTCAGAGAGAGGGGACAAGGCTTCCCATAGGGTATACGGGATGCAGGGAGGGGATGCGTGGGAGAGGAACTTGGGCGGAAGAGCTGGCTGGGCTGGGAGGCAGATGGAGAGTGGGTGCAGAGGAAGAGGGAGGAGCCTAGGCTGCAGCCACGGTTGTCACTCTGGTGACAGGGTGATTTTGTTCATAGAGATCAGGGGGACATGGGAAGGAGCAGGTGTCCAGAGGAGCGGGGAGATGAGTTTGATTTGGCTTCCAAGGGAGGTGATTGTGGTCAGCTCTGTGTGAGGGCCTGGAGAGCAGGGGAGAGCTCCGGGCTGGAGACAAAGGCTTGAGAATCATTTGTGGAGGCACAGGGAGGAGGTGGACAAGATACCCTGGGCATGAGCAAATAGAGCTTAAGACAAGGCCAGTGGCCATGGACATTGGAAGGAAACCCTGGGATTTATAGATCTTGGTTAAGCAAGTTTTTCACCGCTCATCTGCATAACTCTGGCAAGTATGCAGTCTCTGAATCTCCTCCTATCGGGAAATGCAGAGAGAAGAACCACTCCTCCCACCACGTGGGCACGCACACACACGCGCATGCACACACACGTGCTGGCTGGTCACGAATAGTGGGAATCCTGAGATGTAAGGAAAGTCTGGGGGCACTAGTGACCTCTACGCTGACCTCGCCTGCTATGGTACTTAACCTGGAGGTCACTTCTCTGCCCCCCAGGTGAGGTCAGGCCTCCCCACCCCCCACCCCAGCAAGCTGGCCCAAGGCCTCAGCCTCTGGCTGGAGCTGTACCAGGAGAGCGTGGTAGGCAAGTGGAGAGATAAGTGCATTACCAGCCCTGGGGCAAATCAGCACCAACCAGGGAAAGGCAAACAAGTATCAGGATCAGGAAGATAACAGGCACCTGTTAGAGCAGCCTCCGTGGCAGGGAAATGAGCACAAAGAAGCCACCTTCTCCCAGAGAAGAACTGAACACCTGTTCCACACCGGGTTATTCACTGAGGTTGCTGAAATAAATTTTCACAACAACGCTTTGAGAGAAGTACTGCTGTTATCCCATTTCAGAAGTGAGGAAACTGAGGCTCAGACAGGCAAAGTGGCCTGGGCTTAAGTCACACATCTCGTAAGCGGCCAGGCTCCATCTGAGCACAGCTCTGGCACCTTGACCGTGAGGGTGGACAGAGACGTGGAAGGGATGGCTCCAGGCCTCTCTCCTTTCTGAGCTTTTTCTAACTCCCCAGTGGCTGCCAGATTTCCACACTAGAGTGTCACAGAATTTAGAATCTCATGAAGGGCCGGTAGAATTCTGAAAAGACCTAACTGGCCATGTGACCTTGGGCAGGTGCCTTCTGTAATCCTAGTCTGTTTGCCCCGAGGCACGATGGCAGGGTTGAGCCGGATGATGCCGGACGGTCTGCCCAGCCCTGGCATTGCAGGACGCCATCATTCCAAGCCCTTGGAGCCCCGCTCCCCAGCACTCCCCAACCACGGTCACCCACACCATCACAGAGCCAGATGGCTACAGGCAGGCGTGGGCGTGGGGGGCAGGGCTCCCTCTGACGCCCACAGGAACCTCGCCTTGCTCTATCTGCACTTCTGTTTTGCTGTATTTGACGGTGGCCACGGTTTCCAGGAAAGAAGAGAGAGGCGGAAGAGTTAACTTTCCGCCACCCACACAAATATTTTTGGCTGGCTTTGTCTTTGGGTTGCCAAGCCAGGAGGGAGGGGTTGGTAGGAGTGCTCCCATGCAAGTCTCCCTCCCGAAGAGGCAGGGCTCCCAAGCCAGCTGGGGGGCTGGAACACCCACCGAGCTCGGGAGCCCAGGGCAGGGACAGGGTGGCCAGGACCCACAGTGGGACTGGCAGCTGCCCCTTACTGAGCGTCTGCTAGTGCACAGCACTTAGCACTTCACAGAACACCCCTGGGCAGCAGGCGTGTGGGTGCTGTCTATAGATAAGGAAACTGAGGCAAGCAGAGATAAATTCCAAATCCAGAGGCACACGAGGGCCGAGTGGTAGAGTGGGACGTGAGTCCAGCTGCGGGGCTCTGTGCTCTTACCCTCTGCTCTCAGTGGTTCTCCCCACAGGAGGCGTGCCTGTGTGGCCACATCTCCAAGGTGGGTAGGAGAGAGCTTGCTCCAATCTCAGCAGAAACAGGACTGGTGCCCTCTGAGTCTGGCTTCCCCAGACCCACATCCCTCATCTGGCCGCAGGCATCAAGCACATAGAACCTCAGCAGGCAGGGCTGACATAGAAGGCACAAACCTCTTGTCCTCTTCTCAGAGTGGGCAACTCCGAGCCCAGAGCCAGGGAGGACTTGCCCAGGTTGTCCAGCAAGCCAGATGCAAGGCTGGCACTAGGACCCAGGGGCCCAGGCACCTGCCTCCACCCTGAGGGGTACCCTTTCCCTTCTTCCTCCCCCGACCTGAGGTCAGTCCAAACAGGCACCCCACTGAGTTGACTATCAGATGCTCTAAAGTCCCTTCCCAGGAGCTCTGAGGGCCTGCCCAGATATCCTGAGGGTGGGCCTGGGGAACATGGCCTTGGGAGCCTCATGGTCCTTCTTCTGTTTGCTATGTGATGGGGGAAGGACACTGGCTTTGTAATCAGTTCTGGGTTCAATTTCTGACTCTACTATTCAGTGGCTGCCTGACCCTGGGCAAGTCTTCATATTTCTGAGCTTCAGCTTCCCCAGGGGCAATATGGGTTAAAGTAGGGGTGGCTTCAAAGAGTTGATGTAAGGATTCACTGAAAAACATAAGCTCATTCCTTCCTTCTGCAGGGAATGGGGGAGCACTGTTGTATGAGGCTCAGTGGCTGGGCTCTGGGGATGAATGTTAGCTGGGCAAGTATACAGCACAGTCTGGCGTCCCGCTTCCCTGTCCGCATCATCCACAGCCTGCTCCAGGGGAAGGTAGAAGGAATAAGGGGTGGTGAGGATCCGGTTTAAGTAGGGGCATTGCTGGGGTCAGGGCAGGGGGTCTCAGTTTTGACTCTCCCACTGACTTAGTCATGTTGGGGAAAATCACAGGATCTGATTCTACAGTTGGGAGATGAAAGTAGGCAGAGAGGGGAGAAGCAGGCCAGAAAGTCTAGACCCTCATTCCTCTGAAGGCCTTTTGCCCCAGAAGTCTTGGTACCTGCCCCGCACCCCCTCAGTCTCTTCCTATCTCCACCCTCTACAGGGTCTACTCCATTCTTCCAAAGTGCAGCTTTGGGGGCACCTGGGTGGCTCAGTCGTTAAGCATCTGCCTTCAGCTCAGGTCATGATCCCGGAATCCCAGGATGGAGTCCCATATCAGGCTCCCTGCTCAGTGGGAAACCTGCTTCTCCCTCTCTCACTCCTCCTGCTGGTGTTAGCTCTCTAGCTGTGTTTCTCTCTATCAAATAAATAAATAAAATCTAACAAAAAAAAAATAAAGTGCAGCTTTGAATGTGTTCCTCACTTGCTCAAGGACACTCCATGGTTCCCCATTGCTCACAGAAAAATAAATAAATAAATAAATAAATAAATAAATAAATAAATAAATAAAACAGTTGCTGATAAAGGGAAATGTAGATTCAAAGACAGATCTCATGATTCTTGGCGAAAGGAAGGAGTGCTTCCTGGGGGTGATGACACTTCAGTTGGATTTGAAGGGCCTTGACAGGAAGTGCTTGGCATTCTGATGGATGGAAGGTACTCCGTCCATCGAGGCCCAGTGAAGGCAAGAACGCAGCACCATTTGGGGATGAATCTGGAGAAACACAATGGCCTGGATAGGCTGACGCTAGGCCACGTGCGGCAGGGTGGAGGGAGGTAAGGCTAGAAGGCAAATCGTGACAGGCTTCAGTTGCCTGGATTCTCTCTTCTCCTGGCTCGAGAGGTGGTGCAGAGGGCGGCCCGGATAGGACAAGAGGAGCCACTGCAAAGCCCTGTTCTTGGGGGTGGGGCTGGGAGAAGGGGGGAGCCTGAAATGAGGGCTGGCGTTCAGGGATCCCCGCCAGAGGAACATTTTAGAGCAATTTCCTCAACACCTGGCTCAGTGCCAGGCACATATCAACAATAACAATGATAATAGCTGGTGGCTATGAAGTGTTTACTATGTCAGGTGTTGTTCCAGACACTTAGGCTGCAGTAACCCATCTAATCCTCAGCACAACCCTATAAGGAAGGTGCTATTATTATCCCATTTTACAGATAGGGAAGTCAGGCTTGCGTGACTGGCCAAGCTCACACAGCCAGTAAGTGGCTGAGTCAGGGTTCATATCCTGATGGTCCATCTCCAAATAGCACTCTTATCTATAAGGCTGTACTACCTCAGTCATGCAACTAGTTACTGAATGAATGAATGAATGAACGAGATGGAAGGATGGGAGGAGGGATAGTTGGAAGGGAGAGAGAGAGGAGATTATCTCCAACACCTGGTACATCGCCTGGCACATAGTAGGCACTCAATATTTATCAAGTGGAGTAATGAGGGCAGGGTGACTGAGACATTACATTGTATTCATAGACTGGGGCAAAAATGGAATTCCTGTGGGGAAAGGAGTCGATCAGAACTGGTCCAGCTGGCTCAGGGTACCTCTGCCCACCCCACCCCTGCCTGACAGCCCCTCAGCATCACAAGTGGGTGGGGGGATAGTGCCTGGCCTGTCCAGAGCTGAGTTCCTCCTGTTGCTGGAAAGAGAGCGTCTACTGTCCGCAAGAATCTGAGCTGAGGGTATGTTCCTGCCTTAGCGCTTCTCTCCCAGTGAGGCAATGAGAACCAAGGTGAGGGGTTTCTTCCTTATGGTTCCAAAAGGGATATCCCAAGTTCCTTCAACCTCTGGAACAGGTGAGCATGAGGAAACCCAGGATTCATGATTATCTTGCTATATGTTCTCGAAACAGTCACTTCCTTATAGTGGGCCTCAGTTTCCCCAGCTGAAAAAGGCTTTGGGAGGAATGGTTGGTGGGGGTAGAAGCCACCAAAATTGAAACTATGCCCGAATCCTCCCTGGACTTGCCCTGTCCTGGCATTTTCTGGCGAGTGAAGTCAGTTCTAGGAGGATATGCAACTATGACCACACATTACTGACCCCTCCCTCCAGTGCTGCAGGACAGACTGACCAATCCTGCCCTCCTTCCATCCTCCCTCAGCCTCCAGCCATCACTGACCTGGCTGCCCAGCCAGCTCTGACCTCTCCTCCTTCCTCCCTACTTCTCTCCTCTCCTCCATTCCTGTCCGCCTCCTGGGACAGAAGGAGCCAGTGTCATGGGCAGGGGGAGGGGATCATGTGAAGCTGGGGGAGCTCTGGAGGCATCAGGAAACCATCCCTTGGTGAGAGGTGAGGGGCTGGGAAGAGCCCCCCAGGCTGAGCACGCTAGGTGGTCTCAGGAGAGATGAGTGTCACCTGAACCTCAGTTCAGCCTTACTATAGCGGGGTAAAGGGACCAGTCCCATCACCTCACCAGATTTCAGTTGTCTTCTTGGTAGAAGGGCAACTCAGTCATTCATTTGTTCCTTCATTCATTCGACAGGAACTCACTGAATGTCAGCTATGTGTCATTGGCTATTCTAAGCACTGGTGGTACACAGTGAACAGAAAAAAGAAAAGCCCTGCCCACGTGAAGCTCACATGTTAGCTGGGATGGTTGGATAATAAATAAATAAGAAACCATGTCAGATGGTGATAAGTACAATGGAAAAATAATTAAGCAGGAAAGGGAAGCAGGGACTGCTGTGTATTAGGAGGACAGAGAAAACAGTGATATTAGTATGGAAAACCTGGACAGATGACATTCTGTGTTTATATGACATATGTATTTCAAGTTCACGTTCTGTTACATTCTCATATGCAATTATAAATACATAAAATCAACATTAGGTGGCAAACTCGGGAACATAAGCCCTGCAAACCTCTGGGAGATTTATTTCTTATGCTAATATTCTGATTATGCAATTGTTCATTTCATCTTCCACTACGAACAAATCTACTGTTTAGGATTGAGTATTTTTATAATCCTGGATATAAAAATATGATTTTGCATGTTAGCATTATCTCTTTGAAAACATTCTTTTCCAAGTTCATTAAACTGAGAGCGTCTCCTCGATGCAAAACATGAACTTGAGGATAACACCATTGATATCTCAGCGTTGTGAAGGTTGTCAGGTCACGTGCCTAAGTACTTGATAAGATGCAGCTATTGAAATCATCGTTATTTCTCTTCGGGGTGACTAGGGATATAATCAGAACAAAAGCTACCATTTATTGCATATTGACTATGTACTGGGCACTGAATACATACATTATATCTATTATGATCTTACTTATTCCCCCCATACCTTAATGAGGCAGGTACCTACTACTATTCCCATTTAACAGATGGGAGAATGGAGGCCAGGGCGATAAGTCTGCCCATGGTCCCAGAGCAGGAAAACAACTAGTCAGGATTTGACGCTGCCTGGGACCTGAGCTGGCCACTGGAGGGCTCCCTGAGAGTCAATGCAAAGAACCCTTCATTCTGGCCTTGGTTCTGGCATGCCCTCTGTGACCTGGGCCACATCCCTCCACTCCCAGGCCTCGCGGACCACCCTCAACCGCACAGTCGCAGGGCTGAGCTTGGAGGTTCCAAATGGTTCTCCTGCTACAGATTGCCCATGAGTCCCAGCACCCAGGATGCTGGAGGACTCAAGCCCTTTCCAAATGGACTCGCCCAATCCAGCCTGCTCACAAAATCAGCCAAGTCCCATGCACGTCACATCTATTTCTGCCCTGCTGGGTTTATAAATATGTGGGCCAGGGAACCAGCTTCTGCGAACCGGAGAGACTGAAGTCATGGCTATAAATACAGGACCAAGGCTGTCTGGGGTCAGGTAGGGGAGGCCGCAGGGTCAAGGCCCGCCTGGAAAACCACACCTCAGGAGTCCTGCTTACAGTCCGTTCTCCTGGAAACGCAAGAGAATGGAGGCCTCAGGGGCAAGACTTGCCTAAGGCCACATGGGCCGCGAGGGTCTGAGGTGGGCTTGGAGCCCAAGGCTCCTGGCTCTGAGTAGAGCGCCACCTACTGTCCTTGCTCATAAATGCCCCACACCCCGCCCTGTGGCTGTCCGAGTTTCAACAAACGCATGATATAAGTTCATAAAATAAGCTTCTGCTAATAACAGACTGTTTTTTATCTGTGCAATATATTGGGGTTCTCAAAAATTTTCAGTTGAGAAACAGTTCTACAACTAAAAACTCAGGAAATGACTAACCATAGCTACCTGCCCTCGGTAGGATTCTTCCCCACTCAGCATAGCCCCGCTTCGCGCTGAAGCCTTCCACAGTGACGGAACAGCGACCCTGTGAATTTCCTCCCAAGTCTGCGCTTGGCGACAAAACTTTGATAGTTCGAAATTGGCCATAGTGGGAGTTGTTACACCATAGAGATGGGCAGATGCTACAAAGCAGGCTTTTTTTTTTTCTCCCGGCAGAGCCAGTTGTGAACATTTTATCAGCCCACCACTGCTTAGGACCACGGTTAGTGAATCCCTACGCTGCCTGTTTCCCGGCTGGCTGACTTGGGGCCAGTTCTCAGTCTGAACCCTGTGAGCCTCCATTTTTCCCATCTGTAGAGTGGGAACAATAATCACACCAACAGCACAGCTACTGCAGAGCTAAATGAGGTTGTACCCCTGAGGGTTAGCCCAGCTGTTTCCAAACCTGTCTGCATGTTCGAATCCCTGGAGGACTTTTATACACACCAAAGCCCCGGCTATCCACGCCCCCCCCCCAATTCAATTACCGCCTGGGGAGGTAGGACCCGGCACCCCTGTATTTGGGAGTTTCCCAGGTGATTCCAACATGCAGACAGGTTTGGGAACTGCTGGCTCACATTGCCTGCCTCTTAGCCAGGCCTCAGCTTCTGTCCAGGAACCAGGAAAGAGAAGGGGGCCGTGGTGGGGAGTTTTGTTTGTTTGTTCTATTTAAAGGCCCAGTATGCCTAAAGCACGCAGGAGATGCTGACTTGGGGGGCCACAGAATGAGGATCTTTGCCCTCTCCCTTCCAGATGTGCTTTTGGATGCCCCCCACACTCCAGAGTAGATGAGCACAAAGCCTATACACCCCAAGGAGGCCTCACTTCGTTTGGTACTCAGCTGGCCAGCTGGGAGATGAACAGGCCTCAGCCAGTCCTCTCCCTCCCCTCCTAGAGAACCTGGCTCTTCTCAACCCATGGGCCAAGGATCCATGAAGCTTGGGGGAGACAACAAGCTTGTTTTCCAATCCAGGGGCCGCCAGCCACCTGTGTTACTGAGCCCTTCCCACTCAAGGAAGGATACCGGTTTCAAAGATTTTGTACCTAAGGACAAATGTAAAATATCTCATTGATAACTTTTT
This sequence comes from Spilogale gracilis, assembly GCA_004023965.1. Taxonomy (NCBI): domain Eukaryota; kingdom Metazoa; phylum Chordata; class Mammalia; order Carnivora; family Mephitidae; genus Spilogale; species Spilogale gracilis. The sequence continues at coordinate 162,780 of PITA01001999.1, forward strand.
AAGGATTTATTATATGATAAAATGATGCTATCGTGGAATTCAATAAATATATTATTAAAATAAATTCCCTGAGTTTTTTTTCCCCACCTGTTGCTTTTTACATGTGTAATGTGTCTGCTAGAAAATTTCGAATTATGTAGGTACGTGCATTATGTCAATAAACAGTGCTGATATGGAGGTCAGGAGGACATGTTCTCTAGTGCCTCAGTCCTTTTCAGTACTCTGCCACTTACCAGCCAGGAGAATTGGGCAAGTTATATAACTGTGCCTTGGTCTCCTTATCTGTCAAATTAGGATAATAATCGCAATTACCTCTTGTGTCTTTGGTGTGGATTGAGTGTCCTGGCACGGACAAAGAACACATTAAAAATCAGCAATGAGGGGACCATCTGGCACTCAGCTAAGTGATTTCCTTGAATTGGCTCATGCCTCATTAGGTGCTGAGCTCCCTGTTATTGGTGGTGACCAAGCAAAGGCTGAGAAACTCCTTGGCAGCTGCTCCGGAAGTGGTCAGAAAATTGAATGTGGGTCGGGGAGGCACTGGATGAAATGGTCTTTGAAGATGGCTCCTGGCTCTGACGCTGCTTTGTTCCACAATATCCTTCCCTTTCCCAAATTTTCATTCAATCCAACCAGATATAATAAACCCATACAGGCGCCCCTGGGGGCCAGCGTCCTGTAGGACACTGGGGGGAAATGAAGGTAAAGCAGATGTGGTGCCTGCCTATAAGCAGTCCAGCGTGGGCAGACAGCCTAAGGCAGCAGCTTGGATGTTTACAACATAAGGTAGGAGGTGACAAGTGCTGTGAGCAGCGACCTAACCGCTCTAAGCCTCAATTTCCCCATCTGTAAAATGGGGCCAATGACAGAACCACCTTCTAGGACTTGTTGGAGAAGCACTCGGCACCGTGCCAGGCACATAGCGAGCTCAGGAAGTATTGGTCATCATTCTGGTTCCACAAGGGCTGTCAGTTTTGCTCACCATTCATTCATTCACTCACTCATTCAGCAAGCAATTTTGGAGCACATGCTGGAAGCCAGGGCCGCTCTGCGAGTAGGGAGCACAGCCAGGACAAGTCACTCTCCTGGAGTTGGAAATGTTGAGGCACAGAGCCTGGTAGGACAGGGAAGACAGATGATACACTAGGAGATCAATAAATAAGCCAGGTAATTGCAGATCGTGAAGCGCACTCTGTAAATGATAGCAGGACGAGCACACCCCTCTGCTCTAACGTGGCAGCTGTCATCCCCAGGACCCAGGCACAAGGTAGGCGCCCACGCAATGTCTGCTATGCAGATCTCAAACAAGAGACTTTGGGGTGTGGGAAAGGGGTGGATTGGTTCTACCTGGAAACTCTCTCTGATGTGGGGAATCAGACCGTCAGTCCATCAATGGCCCGGCAGGGCAGGGAAGTAGGCATCTAGGGCTGGAGAGCCGGCTTCAAGCCAGATTTATGACCTGCCATCTCCTAGGAGCTACTGACTTCAGGCAAGCCCTTTCTCTTATGTTGCCTCAATTTACCCCTCCCCAAAGTGAAGAGGTTGGACAAGATGCTTGCCAAGAGTTCCTTTGACTTTGGTAAGTCTGTGGATCTACCTCATCCAAGATTCTGTGCCTTGGTCCTGGAGGGCAGTGGGTGGGGGAGCCATGGAGGCTGTGTGGCATGGGCACACCTAGCTGGGGGAACATCCCAGCCCCACCTCAGTGCCTCTCATCCTCAGCAACCCTCTGTGGAGGAGCCAGTCAGGAGACACTGGTGCACAGTGACCGAACTGGGACTAGAGCCCATATCTGATTCATGAATTCCCTTTCCTCGGGGTCCCCCAGCCTCGGCTTGTTCACCTCCAGGCTTGGGAACCTCACTTTCCCCCGGGTTCATTCATTCCGTCTTGAGTGCCCTTTTCTATAGAGGTGAAATCTCTCTTCTGGTAGCCTCTTCCACACCCCACTGATCATAATTCCATCACCTGGGCATGATGGAACAACTTCAGCCCTCCCTTTCCCCAAGTTAAACCTCAGTTCCTTCAACCATTCCATCCAGGAAAGAATTTTCTGACCCCTTCCCCTCCTGTTCACCCTCCTCTACTGCCAGCCCAGTCTATCAGATTCTCAGAACTAAACTGACTCCAACCTTCCAGGAAAACCAAACCAGTACAGACGATGGCAAGACTGCCACCGCCTTCACTTCGGGCATTCCATCATCATCCATGCAGCCAAGCGCCCATTAGCCCTTTTCCCTTTCTTTCCAGAGCCATCCTCTGCTGGCTCCTACTGTCCCCGTGAATCACAGAGACCTCACTCTGTAACTGCTACTTTCATGCCACATCTCCCACACCCCAGATCTGCGCTGTTGGCATTCTGAGCCCAGAGGAGGATTCTGATCTGCATTTTAGAGAGTTTGACCTTGTATGGAAAGGATTCTCCGTGAGAGGTGGAGTCAAGTTAAAAGAAAATAATAATCACCACTGACAACATCCCCCCCAGCTGCCAGTACATACACGCACATACGGGATAAAATAAAATAATGGAAGGAAAACATGTTTTGTCAACAGTTATCCAAAGCTATTATTAAGGAAACTCAGAACATGCTTATTGAGGCAATGACTGACTGGCTGAACTAGCAGGAGGCGTGGGGCACCGGACGCTCAGATCTAGGGCATAGAGCGAACAGTCTCGGGGTTAGGGCAGGTGGGGAAAGGGAGCTGTGGCAGAAGATGACAAAGGAAGAGGCTGGAGGTGCTGAGTCCGACTTCTGCAGATGCAGTAGTCTGTCCCTCCCTGACCCCCGGGCACCCCCTGCCTCTCTTATCTCCTGAAGCTTCAGCTCATTACACAGTCATCCAGCCCCACTCCTTCTACTCTCTGTGACCAAGGGCAGGGCACGTCCGTTCCCTGAGCCTGAGAAAAGGGGCAACCCCAGCTTGCTGCTTCGCATGGCTTGGGCAGTGGGGGCCAAAGTGCTGAATGCAGTGCCTGGCCCAGAGCCATAGCCTAGCGCCCCCAGAGACATCAGGGGCAGCGCTCAGCCAATGGGCCCCATACTCTGGGGGGTCTGCTTTCGTGGGGGGGGTTGCTGGAAAAATGGCGTGACATTGGCTGAGTTACTTTGCCTCTCTGATCTGTTTTCCTAAATGCAAACCAGGACTAATTACAGTGCCCACCTCATTGGGCTGCTGTGAGGATTGAAACCAATTCATGTAAGTAAAGGGCTTTGAACTCACCAGTAAGTACACGGTACATGCTATTGTGGTTGCCATGAAGGGCTGAGCCAGTGGTTCCAGAAACCGTCCATCTCAGCACCTGCCCTCCAGCTCAGAGCTGCGGGACCACGCGTGTGCGTGTGCACATAAATCTGTCTTGTGTGCCTGTGTGTACATGTGCATTTTCTCTGTGTGTGTGACTATACACATGTGTGTCTCCATGTGTCTATCAGTGCATCTCCATGTGTCTGCATGCCTGTGTGCCACTGTGTGTGCGTGTCTGTCTCCGTGTGTGTGCGCATGTGTGCACGTATCTGTCTCCATGTGTGTGCCTATGTGCACGTGTGTGTCTGTCTCCGTGTGTGCCTGTGTGTGCGCGTGTGCGCAGCAGCTGGGGAGTCCACATGCAATGTCGCTGGGAGTGACCCAGGAGGAGGAAGGCCAGACCAAACAACCCCAGTGCTCCAAGCTCCAGGCTTTTCTCTGACTCTGTTTGCTTTCTCTCTCTCCTTTCCGGTTCCCCTTTAACCGGTTCCTGCTTCCAGGGAGCAGAGCTGGAGGGAGGCCCTGGCAGGGAAGGTACAGGGCCCTCCCCCTCCCCCTCCTCACAAGGTTTTCTAGCCTCTGCTTCGCTGCTGCCACCCCACATAGGCCCCTTCCCTCTCTGAAGGGGTTCCTCTCTTCCCCTTCCCTCCTGGAGGAAGGCACCCCAAGATCTTGCTGGCCATGCCTGGAGCACTGCTAGGCCTGCCCACCGCCCGGGATGGGACACAGCGCCCCCTGGGGGTGGGGGACTTGGTAGTGTCTGAGGCTAGATCCCAGGTCAGTCCCCAGGGCAGAAGCCGTCCTCCTGCCTCCCTGAGCTCCTGGCCACCTGGTCGTATTACCTATAAAGGCTGTTCCCCTACCCAGGGACCAGAGGAAATATTAGGGCGCATTCTGAGGGGCAAGGGCCCCTGAGGCCAGCCAGGCCCAGGCCCCAGGGCTCCGGGTCCCCATGCAGCCAGGGCAGTGGTCACTGAGCACTTACCACCTGCCAGGCCTGCTCACTTCACCCCCACAGACGCCCTACAAGGCAGGTGCTGTCCCTGCCCCCACTTTACAGACGAGGAAACTGAGACTCAGAGAGGTCAGGAGGCTGCTCCAAGTTACAGGGTGGTACAGACAGGGATGCGCCTGGAGCCCGAGGCTCAGAAAGAGTGGGAGCTCTCCCCTCCTCCCCGGGGAATCACTCGCGGTCCCGTCCTCCCCTTCATGAGGTGGTGACGACATGTCTTGTGTCAGCAGAGTCACTCACAGGCCTAATACAGGCTTCGGCATCATCATCTCAGGTTCGCAACAACCCATTTTACAGATCAGGAAAGCAGAGCTGAGAGAGGAGCCACGACCCGGCCAGGTCTCTCAGCCGCAGCAGGAGCAGAGCGCAGGCCCACCTGACCGCCTTTCTTCCTTCTCTTTCTCCTAACCCCACAGCAAATGCTGGCTTTTCCCTCGGCCTCAAATGGCTAGCATCGCTGGTTGACCTGTGTGCGACTCTGCAGCGAGGGTGCTTTGCTGTCACACACGCTCTGCCTCTGGAGATCAAGGTGAAAGCTAAGGAAACAGAGTGCCGGGGCCTCCCTGCAGGGGCCTCCGTCGGAAAGCACTGCTCCGCATAGCGCAGGTTACATGTTTAAGTGGACACTGGTCATATGAACAGTTCCATCCTCTAAACAGCAATGTCACTTTAAGGAGGGTTGTTGTTGAAAGCCTGTTCTCCCAAGGAAGCACCGCCACCTCCCTCTCCCTGGCCAGGCAGATCTCTCTATAATGATGCCCAGAGAGCTGCCCAGTGCATCATAAAATAGGCTTCTATTTGCCCTTGGCCTTGGGTGTAGCTGTTGGGAGTTCCGCAGGACCTCGGAGGCCACTGCAGGCTGCCTGGAATGTGATAAGTTCTGAAAGCGGGGACTGTGCCCCTGACCCTGGCCAGCTGCTCTTGCAGGATTTGAAACAGCTGGTCCAGGCCCCAAGGGAACATGGTCCCAAGGAGTGTGGACAACTCCATGTGGACCACCCCTGCTCCAGGGAGCCCAGCCCTAAAACTCACAACCTTCTGGAATAAGAACCCTCTAGAAGTAGACGGAAGTTGCCGCATCCTCAGACAGAGCTAGGGAATGATTGCAGCCTTCCCGGGAACAATGCCTCCTGAGGCTGGTATGGACACTGAGGCCCTGGGAGGGCAAGGAACTAGCCCTGGCTTTTTCCTCTGCACCTGCCACCTCCCCAAGAAGGGGTCCTGGATCCATCCCCACCCAAAGATGCCATCCACCTCCTGGAGCCGGTGAGCAGGGCCCTCTGCCTGCTGCAGGACGAGACAAGAAACAGCAGTCTGGGAAGCTGTGCCTCCTGCAACCGGCAGGGTCTTGCTTGCCTAGAGTTACTGATGAGACAAATCACCAGTGAAGCTCCATGGATAAACAGTCATCGTCATGAGTAACAATAACAGCATTAGCAAGCCACTTAGTAAGGAGGGGATATGCGGGGGCACGTCCTTAATGACATGAGCTATAAGCACCCCAGCCCTGAGAAGGATCAGGGGCTTCACCCAGGGGCTCTCCACACCCCCTGCATCCTCCCAGGTCCTTAGTTGGCACATAAAACACAGCCAAGTAGCCAGGGCGTCAAGGCTGAATGGCAGGAAGGCTGAAGCTAGGGTGGCCCCTTGACTACCCACCCAACCCAGTGATTCAGAGCAAGGCTGAGGCCAGATAAAGCACTTGAAAATGTCAGTCAGGGAACAATCTCTTTCCCAAACTTCCTGCCTTTGACCTTGGGCACCCAGCCCCGACCTTGGGATGGACCGATCTTTTTCCCAGGTCTGCCCATTCCATCCCCTGTCCCTTCACACACGCGCACGCACACACACACGCACAAACACAGTATGTGACGATTCACCCCAATCACAGAATTATAAAACTGCTAATTTGTGGGAGCCAAAGCATGGTTTATAAGCAGATCACACTGGGTCCTAGACAGCCCAAACCAGCATTCTTCTGGGCATTTAAAACAGGAGAAGCACCAAGAGAGCCTGTTGCCCAAACGGACAGGACCCTAGGGACCTCTAGCTGTCCTCTGTCTTCATTTGAGTAGTTTGTACTTTCATCTAATGTATTTTTATGTATTTTTCCCTCATGTAGGTGAAAATAATACACAAGTCTTGTGAAAATGAAAATTAGTGGTCCACGTGGCATCATCTCCTGAGCTCCGGGCGGCAGGTTCCCCACTTGGGGAAATCCTGTCTTGGCTCAAATCTGCCGTTGTAGGGATGGGGAAACTGAGGCCCAGGGAAGGGAGGAGACCTGTCCAATGTCCACAGCAAGGTAGTGGCGGGGCCGCCACCAGAACTCGGAGCCCTGCTCCCAGCAAGTCTCATGCTTTAGGGAGAGAGGACTCAGGCCTCAGGCCCCCGGGGCCCCCAGGTACCCCCGTTTGCCACAGCATCTGAGGGCAGCCCCCCTCCTCTTCCCTGAGGCCTGGCCCTTGCCCCAGTTTTTTTCCTCCGGGCCCCTCTGGAGCTGCCAGCCCCCACCATCATCTTTCTGATGCTGTGGGAAAGCTGCCCCTCTCTTGCACTTACTTTTCTCACCTTCCTTGGCTACAAGGAAGATGCCATGTGGCTGGAAGTGAGCCCTCTGAAGAAAATGACCACAGATGTGGGGGAAGAGGCGCTTATCTGCCCCTTGCTCTGTGCCTCAACCTTTCTCTCTGGTAAATAGGCAGAGGTTTGCGGGTGCGAGAACAGCTGAACTGGCAGGAGGAAAAGAAAGGAAGGAGGATGGCGGCCACGTGGGTGTCCCCACATAGAAGGACCAGCACCAGCTCAGCTGGGGTGTCTCTTCGCCCCAGAGGACCCCTCCAGGAGGCAGCCAGCAGGCTCCCAGGTTCTAGGAGATGGGTAGGACTCTGCCCTGGACTCTGGCCAAGAGGGAGGCCAGTCTGGCGCTGTGAACAGGGCCACACCGACCTACAGACATGCTCACACACACATACTCTGCCGTGCAACAGGCACACGCACGGAACTCAGACATTCACACACACTTCTGGACATACCCTCATTGTACAGATGCAAATGACCCAGCCCTTCCTGACCCGCCACCCACCCTGGCACACAGCAGGGCCAGCCAGCCTCTTTCCTCCACCCTCCCCCCCCAGTCCCCAGCCCCAGGCTTGGCGGCGTCTCTGTCCCGCTGCCTGGGAGACACATGTGGTTTCAGTTATAGTAGCAGAGCGGGCATTTCCGTCCCAGACAGCCGGGCCCTGCCAGGGCCGCGGCCCCACAGGCACCCACAAGAAGGGCCACCTCGACCCCCGCTCCTCCGCTGACTATCCCGGGGACCCCAGAGGGCTCTCTCCTCTCCCATGTTCTCCCCCTCACCTGGAGCCCGAATCCGCACCCACTCGTGCAGCATCAGCTATGCCCAGGCCTCCGGCCACGACTGCCCGCCTGCCTCCTCGCTCTCGCTCTGTCTCGGAGCAGGCTGAGCGGGATGGAAGGAGGGCAGGGTGTCAGGGGGGCGGGCGGGAGGGAGGGGAGGGGGCGTGTGGAAATGAAACTTTAATAACAGAGCCCCTTTTGTTTCCGAGCATATGGGATATTTCATACATACTGAAGACATTAGCCGTCTATATTTTTAAGGGCTCCAGCTAAAGGATGAATAAATACAGCCCATATTCCACTCGGCAAACACGCACATGCCGGGTGCCGGCTTCTGGAGCATTTCAAAACCCAAAGAGAAAGCCCCCAGTGACACCGGACACTTAAAAATAAATATGTTTCCAAAACCTCGGGCTCGCCTTGCCCCTCTTATAGCCACCTAGAGGGCTTGGGGCTCTTTTTCTCCCCCCACCCTCCCTGTACCCCTCTATCTTCCACTTCAGAGCAGAGAAGCAAGCCTCTGGAATCCAGCCTCCATCCTAGTTCTCTTTCCCAGGACCCCCATTTCCCCCAACTTCCAGCAAGACCCCAGAGTGTCAGAGTTCCAAAAAGGCTCAGAAATCTTTGCCTTGTCATTTCTGAGAAAGGGCACAAGGCCCAGAAAGGAGCAGGGACTTGCCTGAGGTCACACAGCAAACCAGGATCTTGAGCATAAGGGTAGTGCCTTCTTCTTTTGATTGAAGGGATCCCCCACTTCCCTACCTCAGGTTGGGGGTGGGGAGACCCCAGGGCCCCAGAAGGAGGGCCAAGGTGTGGGCTGGGAGTGTGCCCTCCTGCCTTTCCCACTGGAGTGCTGCTCTGAACAACCCACCCCCCCCAACTCTGGGCACACATCCAGCGGAGACGTCAGCCGGGCTGGGAACTGGGCCGGCCCCAGGAAATCCCCTTCAGGTCGGCAGATCCCAACAGGCCTGGCAGCCTCAGGTGAGGGAGACTCCCTCCCTGACATCTCAGCTCTTAGTCCCTTGTGCCCTCCATCTGTTCTCCCCGAGAAACACGGAGGCCGAGGGAGGGCTGCCCCTTGGCCAGAGTCACATGGAAAGATGACAGCCGAGTGGGAAATTAAACGAGGTTTTCAGACCCTGTGCTTGCTGGCATGTTCTGCTGGTGAGCTGTTCCTCAGTTCCTTCAAGTCGGGGGCCCCTTCCCCCTGGTCTGCAGTCACCCCACTGACATTCATTCACCCCCAGCAGTGGCCTCTGCTGTCTGCTCCCGTTAGAGTTCAGTACCTTCTCACCAATGTTCTCACCATCCATTTAGTTGAGTATTTACACAGAGCTAGACACAGAGTAAGTGCCCGTAATAAATGTGAATGATTGGTTGCAATGACATTGACTAAGTTTCTATGGTGCTCTGAGCCCTCTGCCAGGTGCAGGGGCTGGGATGTGTACTGTGAGACAAGTTCACTCCACTCCCCCTCCCCCAGGACTCATAGAAGAGAAAGCATTCCCCGTGGCAAACAGCTCCACACGGAAGGGAAGCTGAGGCCCAGAGAGGCTCAGATGCTTCTCCAACCTGGTAAGTAATGGGGCTGAGCCTCCAACCACGATTCTCGGGTTCCAGAGTCAGTGCCTGCAACCCTCTAGGGCCTCAGTCATCGCCAGGTCCCCACGGTAGTCCCAAGACTGTAGAGTTTGGCTGTTCTCAAAAGCCTCAACACTTAATAAGCATAGGCAGACAGAGCTCCCTGAACCCTCCAAGAGGAAAGGGCATTGATGCAGGAGCTAGAGGCCCGGTTTTTGGCCTCACTGTGCCACTAACACCTAGACGAGGCCCCTTCTTTAGGGACACGACTTTTCTCCTCTGCAAAGTGGAGATAATCATTTCACCGAATTACAAAGATCACGGGATGTAAAGGATGTGAGGGGGGGCTTTGCCGAGTACGTGGTGATTTTCCTGTCTGGAATTTCATGCTGTGGATGGATTGGGCATTAAATCCTGTCTGGGTTCCCACGGGCCCTGACTGGCCTCTTTGCCAGCCGGTGCCCCTTGCTGTAACCTGCGTTAGCCCCCAGAGTGAGCTTCCTGAAGTCCTTGCATCTTGCCACCCCCCACAGTGACCCCATGACAGTTCCCAATGGCCCAGAGCAGCCAATGAGTCAGACTCCTGGGAACCTGGTCCACACCTCAGCCTCCTGACTGACTCTTTCCCAATCCAGATCCTCTACCCATGTCACCTGGCACCCTTAGGCCTCAGAAAGCCTTCCTGCCCCCCAAGTGATCTGAACAAGCACGAGCCTCACTTTTATCATCAGCTCACTGAGGAGAAATACCCCTGAGCTTTGCTGCAAAAACTTGATTCTCTATTGGTGACAGTTCAGAGGCCTTTTTTTTTTTTTTTAAAGATTTTATTTATTTATTTGGGAGAAAGAGAGAGAAAGAGAGCACAAGCAAGGGGAGGGAGAAGCAGACTCCCTGACGTGAGGCTCCATCCCAGGAGCGGGTGATCATGACGGAGCCAAAGGCAGACCCTTTAATGGACTGAGCCACCCAGGCGCCCCTCAGAGGCCTTTTTAGAAGGGAAGCTTCCTCTGAGTTCTTGGCTGGGTTCTGCAAGGTAGGAGGCTTTCCAGGTGAGTGAGAGGTTATTGTGGAAATGCCAATTATGCCATATGGTGATGATAATAAAGCAGCCAGTCGTGGAGCACTTTACTCCAGATCCGATACCGGTGCTTAGTGCGCGTTGCCTGCTCGTTCCCGAGAACCGGACAACTGTTTGAGGCTGGTGGAGAGGCTGAGCTGTTGGCCCGAGGCTCCCCGCCCGTCCATGGCAGAGCTGGTGTTCCAGCCCGGCCTGCGCGCCTCGAGCTTCAGCTTGTAACTCGCTCTCCAGTCAATGTTTTCTATCCCCATCAACAGCGGGAGCCCCCAGGGGAGGGACATTTGGCCTCAGATGTTTCATTTTCCGCACTGCAGAGCTAGCACAGTGCTTTGTTCTTAACTGGCATTAGTGAGTATTTGCTGGCTTGAACACTGGAGCCATCCCGGTGAGATTCAGTGATGGAAGGAGGTGGGGCGCGGATGTGTGTGTGTGTGTGCGCGCGTGCACTGCTCCCCCAGCCTGGCAAGCCCAGCCCAGCGCTTGTGGAGCCTGAGACCATGGTGGGTCACCTGGAGGGCAGTAAGCACTCACAGGGGTGATTCCGCTGCCGATAAGCGTCATTCACGCTGTTTCCAGTCCTTTGGGCAATCTGGTGGCCCCCACCCACCTCTTGGCAGGTTACTAAACTGTAGTTCACTACAGCCCCGACTCTTGGGCTCAGGGATCGTCCTGTGTATGTATGTGGATGGTGAGTGTTGGGGAGGCTTGATGTCCAGGAACACAGTTCACTAGCAATAGGATGAGCACAAGAGGTTTTAAATGCAGACTTGAATAAACAGGACACCCCAAAGTCCATTGCTTCCCACTCGTCAGCTTAGCAGAAGCTGCAGGAAGACAGCGGGGATCACTTGAATTTCCCAAGGTGGGCAGCCTATGACATAGCACTCCATGCCCGACTCTCACTCCTGCAGCCTAACAAGTAAACACCAGCCTTTACCATCCAGGCTCCCTTCTGGGGATCGGAAGGGAAGGAGAAGTCATAAAGGTTACCACGCCGGCAATTTCATGACTGGGCACGGAGCCAGACAAGTTGGTCTAAAATCCCAGCACCATTTTCCTTCACCTTCCAGCCTCTACGCGCTGATTCAGGTCTTGAATGGACAGAGGGCCTGAGACAGAGCAGGAGGTGGCAGCCCCTTCCCCAACCCCCTGTTCCCCAGGCCCTGCCCCTCCATGGGTCCAGGAGGGCACCCCAGGCTGTAAGAAGGGTGGACCACCCTTCCAGGAGCCCTCATCTCTGGCAGAGCAGCCTTCACTAGGGCCCCCTCTGACACATGAGCCATCCTGATCAGATCTCCGGTAATTGAGTTGCTTTGGGGGGTAAATTCCATCCAGATGTGGAGGGCGGGGTGGACTTCCTGAGCAGAGCAAGGGCGGGGTACTGATACATGGGGGCCATGCAGCCAATTTGCCAAGCACCCAGGAGGCCGGGGCTAGGACATCCTTTTATGAAAAAGCCAGAAGGAGAATTTCAGTGCTAGGATATGAAACTAACCCCTTCCCTTAGTGGTAGATGGGGAAACTGAGGCATGAAGAGCCTATAGAAGAGAAGAGACTGGTCCAACATTGGCTGGTTGGTCCCAGATCTCCTGTCTAGCCAGATTTCTTAAGTTTGGAAGTTTTTAGATGGATGGAAGGAGGCAGCGTAGCCTCTTCCCCACAGTTTCCCATCAGCCCTTGGATTAGATGATCAGGAACTGGGGTCATGGAGTAGGGAATCTGAAGGTGGAGGAAACTCTAATCACCTTCAGCTTAAACCTCCAACCAAAAAGTTCTGTTTCATTTGCAGTGATTGGC
>PITA01002000.1:0-174858 GCA_004023965.1 Spilogale gracilis
TCAGTTTGTTTCTGTGTCCAAAGTCTCTCATGTTTCATTTCTTTCCCCAAATTACCCTACTTCCCATTTCCTTTCCTTCTCCTACTGTCCTCTACATTACCCCTTATGCACCACAAGTAAGTGAAACCATATGATACTTGACTTTCTCTACTTGGCTTATTTCACTCAGCATAATCTCTTCCAATCCAGTCCATGTTGCTACAAAAGTTGGGTATTTATCCTTTCTGATGGAGGTGTATATGTGGACCACATCTTCTTTATCCATTCATCTGTTGAAGGGCACTTTGGCTCTTTCCACAGTTTGGCGATTATGGCCATTGCCGCAATGAACACTGGGGTACATATGGCCCTTCTTTTCACTACATCTGTATCTTTGGGGTAAATACCCAGTAGTGCAATTGCAGGGTCATGGGGTAGCTCTATTTTTAATTTTTTAAGGAATCTCCACACTGTTTTCCAAAGTGGCTGTACCAACTTGCATTCTAATCAACAGTGTAAGAGGGTTCCCCTTTCTCCGCAGCCTCTCCAACACTTGTTTCCTGTCTTGTTAATTTTGGCCATTCTGACTGGTATAAGGTGGTATCTCAGTGTGGTTTTGATTTGAATTTCCCTGATAGCTAGTGATGATGAACATTTTTTTCTTGTGTCTGTAAGCCATTTGTATGTCTTCTATGGAGAAGTGTCTCTTCATGTCTCTTGCCCATTTTTTGATGTGTTCATCTTCTTTTTGGATGTTAAGTTTGAGGAGTTCTTTATAGATCTTGGATATCAGGGGCTGACTCATTTCTAATCTCACTATCTGCATTTCAAAGAGCCTCCTCCCTGCAGCTTCACCAACCACAAGTGTTGTCAGTGGGTGACTCTGCTGGTCTGATGGGTGAGGAGTGGATGGTGGCAGAACAAGCAAGCTCATGACCCTGAGCAAAGTTAACCTTTTATTTCCTGTATGTTCAAGCATCCTTTGCATTCTTTTCAGTGGACTATGCACTTTTAACTTTTGGTACAACTATAAAAATTTAGATAAATACTGTTTACAGACAGTAAGTTTGTCAACCTGGAGAACTTCAGAGCTTTAGGTAAAAATTATTAGAAGAACAAGGAGCATTTAGTAAAAAGGATTAAATATAAACTCATTACACAAAGTCAGTGTCTTCACATATAACAGTAATGGAGAATAAAATTTATTGACTTTGTATTAGCAATAAACTGCACCCCCCAAAAAAACCCTAAAAGAAATGTGTATTTTTTTTAAAAAAAGATTTTATTTATTTGAGAGAGAGAGAGAGACAGTACGAGTAGGGGCAGGCGAGAGAGAGAGGCAGAAACAGACTCCCCTCTGAACAGGGAGCCTGATCCTGCAGGATCCCAGAATCATGACCTCAGCCTAAGGCAGACCCTTAACCAACTGAGCCACCCAGGTGCCCCAGCAATGTCTACTCTCAAAATAATGAGAAAGAAAAACTTTATGGAGGCATGTACACTTAACTATATGTAACGAACCATATTTCTGATGGTAAATATCAGCATCCTAAAGATGTGAAGTCTTCCCAAATTTATTTGTAGCTTTAAAATAATTTTAATCAAAATTCCAGAAGAACTCATGTGTTTTCCTTATAGCTGACAAAGTAGAATCTAATGTTCATTTGAAAGAATAAATGATGTAGAAGCTCACTGAGATTTTTTTTTTAAAGCGTAATTAGGTGGGGTTTTGTTACCAGTTATGTGTTTCTAAAGTGATAGCATTTTACACAGTGTGGTTAAGAACCAAAAAGATAACATAGAACAACAGGCAAGAAACGAAAACCAGAGAAATAGACTCAATTATTAAATATGTGAGGAAGGGGCCATTTCAAATCAGGGGACTGCTTCTTGACTGTGCTCTTATAAGTGTGTGTGTGTGTTTTTATTTTATTTTATTTTTTTAAAGATTCTTATTTGTTTATTTGACAGAGAGAGAGAGATCACAAGTAGGCAGAGAGGCAGGCAGAGAGAGAGGAGGAAGCAGGTTCCCCGCTGAGCAGAGAGCCCGATGCGGGACTCGATCCCAGGACCCTGAGACCATGACCTGAGCCGAAGGCAGAGGCTTTAACCCACTGAGCCACCCAGGTGCCCTGTGTTTTTTGTTTTGTTTTATTTTGTTTTGTTTTTAATTTTAGTTTTGCTTGAAAGTAGAAAAACAACCTTTAGCATGTATCTTTGGCCGTTAGGAACATTCACATCTCCTACAATTTGGGTGTTGGAACAGGCATCTTGCTTTATTTCTTCACAGACCACACTCTCTCAATTCCGAAGCTCTGATTTCTCTGTCTGGTGTAAAAGCTTGGTCACTGTCAGCCTCTGTGGTGTCAGCTCCCTCTCCGTGGGATGGCCTGGGCTCTGGGTGTGTGGTAGGAGACATTGGTGGTCTCTGTCGGGACGGTCCTCAGCCTGCTGCGCTCATGTGCTGTGGCATCACCACGGGGTCCTCCGCCGCTGTCTGGTCCTTCCACGGTTTCCTGCTTATGCAGTCCATGCATATGGAAATAGTGACTACACTTGACACCAGGCCAAAGTGTGTTCCTTGGGACCTAAAGAAATGCCCAAGGAAGGCAGTGTTTCTACTTTTCAGACAGGAGACAATAAATCTGTGAGGAATTGACAGGATGGAGAAAACTGAACTTTGGGAGCTTCAGCGAGGATGAAATTCCAGATAGAATCTGGACTGGGAGAGTAATTAGTAAAAAGCAACAAAGATTGTTTCTACAGCCTTCTTGGCTCTAAATCTCCCATCCTTGGTGAGAAAGATGTCTCCGGAATCCTGGTGCAAGGACTGTACCTTTCCCATGGGATGTTTATTTCCTGCTTTCAGGGGTACAGAGGAGGGTGTGAGAGGCCTTGCACAGGGCAGCTCTTTACGACACAGGCTGTAACTTTTATTTCAGATAACGACTATGCCAGAGTGGAACGTTGTGGGGTGGCCCGCCCTTGACCCCCTACGATACCAAGAGATAAAAAGCATCCTTAGTTAGCAAAAACAGAGACTCTTGAAAAACGAGTTTATGTCCTTATATCATAAAGTAAATTCCAGATGATGTAAAGAGGTAAAGCAGAAAGAAAGAACAAACAATAATAACAATGAAAGCAGGAAGAGCAACACAGCAAGTCCTGAGAGCAACGACACAGGAAACCAGAAGGAAGATCTGATGAATGCTTAGCAAAAGATACATAAGCATTCCTCCACAGATGCCCTCAACTCTGTGGGGCTAGAAAAAAACACCATCAAATTAAAACCTAAAGTAGAAAATGGGAAATGTATTTTCAGCCAGGGAGTAATTTTAATATGGAAAGAGTTTTTAAGAACAAGTAAAGAAAATTAAATCTTAATAAAAAAAAAAAAGGGCAAAGGTTATGAAAAGAAAGGGAACTTTGCAAAAGAATATACACAATGACCAGAAAAGAAAAAACCTCCATCTTCATTAGCAATCAAAGACAATGGAGATTAAAGAGTGACACACACATTTATTGTTTATCAATTCAGCACAGAAGTTTCAAAAGATCATACGCTGCTCAAGGAAATCAAAGGTGTTATCTTTCTGACAGACTCTTTGCCAACATGTGTGAGAATTTTAAAAAGGCTGATGGAAGTTTCTCAAGTAGAAACTGTAAATCATCTGCGTTAGAATTGCCAATGGTCCTTACCAAAAAATGCAGGTTATCCGCCCCACCTCAGACCTAATGTAGCAAGACCCTCGAGGGGCATGACCAGTGGATCCGCAGTTTATAGACATATGAAGAACACAGCTACGAAGTTTACAGAAACTAATGTTGGAATCACTAGTTTCCTCAAATCCGATCATTCTAATTAATAATGATTATACACACAAGTGCACACATTTTTATATTTTTATATTCTTTGCATTATAAGTGAAAAATTGAGGTCAACTTCAATGTGCGAAGATGACTATAGTTAAATAAAAAGGGTTGGTTTATACAATAGTGTATATACAACAGATGTAAGAAGATACTTCTGATACTATTTACATTTATTTTAAAAAACGGTTTAAGGGCTGGAGCACCTGGGTGGCTCAGTTGGTTAAGTGATTGCCTTCAGGTCAGGTCATGATACCGAGTCCCGGGATCGAGTCCCACATCAGGCTCCCTGCTCAGTGGGAAGCCTGCTTCTCCCTCTCTCACTCCCCCTGCTTCTGTTCCCTCTCTAGCTGTGTTTCTCTCTGTCAAATAAATAAATTTTAAAATCTTAAAAAAAAAAAAAAAAGATATAAGGGCTTCTGAGTAGCTTAGTCGGTTAAGGGTCTGACTCTTGGTTTTGGCTCAGGTTGTGATCTCAGGATCATGAGATCCAGCCCCCCAACTGGGCTCCACGCTTAGCCTAGAGTCTGCTTGAAATTCTCTGCCTTTTCCTCTCCCTTTGCCCCTCCCCCAGCTTGTGCGCTCTCTCTCTCTCTCTCTCTCTCTCTTTCTCTAAAATAAATAGAAATTAAAAAATGAAAAAGGTATAGAACTTAACATGCTGTGATATCCCAAATTCATAAAGCATGCTTTTCCCCAGGGAAGGGGATTAACTAAAATATCCACGTTGTATCAATACACTCTTAAGTATAGACCCAATATATGACTAAGCGCCCTATAGAGCTAAACGCATATACTGCATATTTGCTAACAACAATCAAATAATTCAGCCTGATGCCATCTGAGAGAGAAAAACTTGTGTAGCTATCTGGCTTCTTCTTGACTTCTCCTTATTGATTGGTAGGTCTCAATCCTGGTTTCACAGTAGATTCACCTGGGAATTTCAGACAAACATCTGGATACCACCCTAGACCAACTGGGTCAGAATCCTTGGGAACAGAACCTTTGGTTGTGGTCGGTTTTTGATAATGCCCCACTGGTGATCACACCCAATCATTTATGTAAACACATTGATGGCCCAGGATGGAAAGTTGGATACATGGAAATGACTAAGGGTTACATGCCAAGTGCAGTGGAAAGTTAAGTATTGGGTTAGTGTAGAAAGCCCAAGCTGATATTTCTTTGTCAGGATTTCTTTTTAAGCCTCAGGTATGAGCATCCCAGAGTCGAAGAATGACTAGTAGTTGGTCCAGGTGCTAAGGCTGGCCAAGAGTGTCTCTGACTGCGACAAATGCCTCTGGGAAGGTTTGAGAAGGAAAGAAACCAGGAAGGTCCCCCGAGATAGGAGGAGATGAGGTCAGAGGGGCCAGGCAGGGGCCAGATCAATCTGTGAGTTATGTTCTAGCATCTGGCTCTTATTCAAATGCCGAGGTGAAGCTACCGGAGTGTTTTAAATAGGAAAATCCAGGAGGTGTGCTCTGAACCTCGGTGGCGGTGTGGAAAGCGCATTAGGTGGGGATGAGAAGGGGGTCACCAAGACCAGTGAGCAGGGCTACAGCACACAGCAAGTGAGAGGTGGTGATGTAGACAAAGAGCAGAGACAGACTTAGAATGCTCTCCCAAATGATTTTTTTAGATCAAGATTTTCATTTCTTGAGCTATGCTCAATTATTCCTCTAGCCCCCTTGTAGGACAGACAGGGGCCAGAGCAATACTTTTTATTTGACAGATGCATAACCAAAAACATTAAGGCTGGAGACCACGTGGCCAGCTCAAGGTCATGAAGAGAATATGGTCAAGGAAAATGCAAACAGACCGGCATAGGTATATCAAGGATCACCTTTTGCTTGCTACTGGCCAGTACCATAAACATCTCACTGTCACAGTATTTAATTCATTCTCCCTCATAACCTCAAATGGCTTTGATTTAAAGTCTTGCCTTAAGCAAAATATATGTGTCCCCTTTCTCCAGAACCCTGTACTCCAGCTATTTGCTTTTTCCTAGGCTCTAATCTAGGGTTATTCTCCATGTAGTTAGGCGGAAGTTGATTTTGTTGTTTTACTATTTTTGGTGAACAATTTAAAAAATTCTCGTTCCTTGTTTTAATTCCTCATTTCACTTCTATATCCAGTACAAACATTTTCAAATGAGAATATTAGGGTACCTGATCAGAGTGTTGTAAGGCTTATCATAAATCAGATGTTGTCGATTGGTTGCGATGAGGAGCCGAGGTCAGGTCACAGATGAATTTAATGACTGTGTGAGCTTGGGCAAGTCCGTTAATGGTTTGGGGGCCTGACTTTCATGTGTAAACCGAACCCCCTTCTGTGAAGATTAGATGACATGATACCTGGCAAATTGTACAGAACTTCAGGTCATCAGCCGTGTCTGCTGGAAGGTTAATTGTTGTTATCATTAGCAGCAGTGGAAAATGAAAGAAGAGGTCTCCAGCCTGCTTTCCATGCATCTTCCTTGAAAGTTAGCAAACAGTTTGGTCCAGCAACTTGTTCTCTGTGTAGAAGAATGCTTCAATTTGAAGAAAACACTTTGTCAGAACATGTTCTAGGGGACCATTTGGTAAAATGGAATGAGCCAAACTTTGGCATCGGGGAAGACTCCTTCCTGCTTTTATTTCTCCCAGAAGTCAAGACTGTCTATTGATGGGACTCACTGGGATTTCCTCCGACGGTAGAGACAATGTACAGTCTCCATTTGTTTAGCAAATGTTTGACATTTACTTGTTTGGGAGGTGGAGGAAGCCATCAGGTCATTCTGTGCTGTAACGGACTCTGGAAGAGCCTTAGCAGGGATCGAGCAGTCATCATTCTCTGTGTCTCTAGCAGGAAGTCTTATGATTTCAGTGATTTTGTACTCCTTGGTAGAGTTCTACAAGATATAATAACATTTTCTCTTATACCCTTTTTTCTTTTCCTTTCCCTTCATTCTTTGGTCTTGCCTCTTTATAATTCTGTGCTCTTTTTTTTTTTCCTTTTATCTGTTTTTTCCCTTTATCTGTGTTTCTTTTCTCATTAGATTTATGCCCCTCACCATCTTTCTTTCATTATTCAGAGTTGTTCTTACATGCAACAGCACTTGTTTTTATTTAACCGGAGAATCATCAGCCCGTTGTTCAGGACTATAGAAGTATAAGTGAAGCTTACTTTTCTTTGTGAATGGTGGAAATTTACTGCAGATTTATTGCAGAAAATTTCCACTTTATTAAGCTGACAGATTTTGCTTGAAGGCATACTGCCCTGTGAAATTCTAAATTTGATTTAAAGGTCAGAGGAAAAGCCTGGCACCTACGATCTACCTTTGAATTGTTTTTGTAACACTAAATAGAGTTTACAAGGAGAGGAAATTGTAATTGGTCAGCAGAAGGCATGCCAATCACAGCCTCTGTCAATAAACTCTTTGCCTTTAATGGAGCTAGGAGATGAAAGAAGCTACTAGATTAACATCATCTTGCAGAACGTGGGAAACGTCAGGTTCAATTAGGTGTGTCCAACTGGATGAACCACTCTGCAGGAAGAGTTAGGCTATTTCTCTGAAAGCTGGGGAAAAAGAATCCTTAATTATGGTTATCAATGACCAGGGTTTTTTCATTTATATAATATTCATTTACATAAATAAAATAATGACTTTCTAAAAGGATATATATGTTTATATGTGTGTGTGTATGTAAATATATGTATATATTTAAAATAAGCTTCCTGTTTGTTTCTTCCTGAAGACATAATAGCTCCACTTGGTACTGGTGATAGGCATAGGAAACTCCCTATTTCCAAATGATTTTTCTTATTACAACAAAAAAATACTATGTTCTTAATTATAATTGTTTTGTACATAATCAAGTTGTTCATTTTAGCAGGAAGGAAGTTTAATAAAAATTTCAAAGTTACTTTATTAATCCCTTATATTGTGCAAACTTTAGCTTTCTGAGAATAGATTCTTGGTAGTGGTGAGAGAAAGAGAGAGAGAGAAAGAGAAAGCACACAAACTCTAAAAGCTGTCAATATCAGACTAGTCAGAAATCGAAAATCAGAATAAAATGTGAATGCAAAAGTCTAATACCATTTTGATGGTTGCAGAATGACTGATTTTGCACCTGTATGTCTTTCTGATGAAGAATGACTTTTCAAAGGTGTCTTGGGGTTGATAAAGAGTGAGGTCACAGTGGAAACAATGCAGAGTGCTAGCTGGTCAAACAAATAATAGTGTATCACAGTTGTTTTTACCTGATTCCTATCTCCTGCTTGAAGTCAGTCTGGGCAAAAAGTGTCAAACAGTGAACTCTGGTGACATGGCTCATAGGGGCAGGACATCGGGGCTTCTCCGAGGATTTGGGGGGCAATCATAATGATACCGAATATCTTCTCCTCACTCTTTTTGGCTGGTAGCCTCCACTATCAATGGAAACTTCTGCAATCTTTAAGAATAATTATTGACACCATCTGCAGCTTGTCGCTTTTATAACATTTGTTTTACTGACTATAATAGTGCACATGCTCATTGTGGAAAATGTGAGAAATTTGTAATGGCTTAAGGAAAAATGAAAACATCACCCATAATCTCACCACTGAGAGATAAGCATCATATAAATATTTTGGACTGTTTCTTCCAGTTTTTCACTCCATGTGCTTATGGGCACATGTGTGTGCCTACGCTCAGGGTGTGTATCCATGTGAAATGTTATAAAATTGGCAGCATAGAACACATAGAATTTTATATTCTTTTTAACTTTAACATTATACTGTGAGCATTTTCCAAATCATTAAGAGTTCTGGGGAAAATGGTGTATGCTAGCAGGATAACATTCCATTAGATCCTTCTAAGAGCCATAGTTTTTTCACTTGTTTTGGGTGGTAGGATTGTCTCTAATTTTTCATTCAGCAATTGTTCTGTGGTAAATACCCCTTATACCAAAGTCTGTGTATCTGACAATATTTTCCAGGATCTTTTCCTGCAAGTGTAATGCCAGCTTCAAAGGAGAGGAACAACCTTGAGGCTCTAGATATGAACTGCCAGAATGTAGCAATGTCCACTCGGTAGGGTAGATTTGGGGACCTGTTCCCCGCCCCCCCTTTTTTGATGTGGGTTATGCTGCAAGTCAGAAAGTGTTACTTTGAGGGAGCTGAGTAAGAGTCATCAGAGGCTCCCTCTGTGCTTCTCCCTCCTGTGAAGATTCCAGTCACATATTCTAAGTTTGCTGACAAAATACATTTGGAGTTTTGTTACTTTCTCAGAAACAAGATGAAGAGAACTTAGACTGACTCTAGATTTATGTATGTATATATATCTTATGTAGGGAAACAATTAAAAAGGGCCAACAAATTTATGTCTTGATGATATTACATTCGTGAAAAAAAAAGACATTCCTGAGGATTTCGTTGTTGTTTTTATTTTTTTGTTGATTTCTTTGTTGTTATTATTTTGAAGGGACGGATTCCCTAAATTAGAAGCTTAGGAGTGGGGTCCCAGAAGTCAAAGTGGAATTTTCAAGCAGTTCACCAGTTTAATGAGATTATGTCTAAGCAATAATCACTACTACATTTTTAAAGCTGGTATTGGAATAGTTGATATGATAGATACAATCAATAATACTGACTACCCCAAATATGCAGTAATTTGTATTATTTTACAGCAGAACTCGCAACGTAGGTATTATTATTACCAGCGTTTGACTTAAAAGGTAATGAAACTAGGAGAATTTAAACAGTCCACCCAAGAACTTACCCAGGTAGCAAAGAACAAATCTGGACTTAGGAAACATGTGTATACAACTCTCAAATCTGACCTTTACTTCATGGTACTACGTCAAGGTACTAATCACTATACTACTTCATAGTATTATATCACAGTAGTACTGCGAAGGACTACTTCACGGTGATACCTCAGATTCCTGCTTCACAGTAGTTTATCACAGTACTAGCTTGTTACTCTATTTCATGGTACTACTTGACAATATTACTTCAGAGAAGTGCTTCATAGTATTACATGTTAAAGTAGTCAAAGGACAGCTTCACGGTCCTACTTCAGAATCCTGTTTCATTGTACTTCATGGCAGTACTATGTCATTATACTACTTCTTGATACTACTTTACAATATTACTTCAGAGAAATACTTCATGGTAGTACTTTGTGGTAGTACTCCACAATAGTACTTCACAGCAGTACATCGTGGTACTACATCACACTAGTACTTCACAGAAGTACTTCACTATGTTATTCATAGTAGTATTTCAGAGAAGTACTTCACCCTACCACTTTATTGCACCCTAATTGGGAGTTTATCTATGGTGATTACATTTCGTTAAAAGATAATTAAAACAATTAAACCATGACTGTCACATATAAGATGATCACGGATTAGCAACTTTTTAACTTACTCAATGAGGAAACCAGGTGGGTCTTACCACTAGTACATTGAAATCTGAAAAGCACACATTCCAATGGAATAAAGTAACATTGAATTGAATGTGTGAATGGAGGCAAAACTAGCTTCTTCCACAGTGGGGGGAAGTCAGTTGAACTTCCACTGGACAGAACAGAAGATAGATAAGAATTATTCTGCTTTGATGTGAAGTAGTTCCTATAGAACAGATATCCCTCTAGTCTAGACAATGCAAAGGTCCCACTGAAGAAAAAAGTTCCCCTATTGTGTATACTCTTAGAATACAACTCTACCAGTTCTTGTTGTAGAAGACAATAGCTCCGTCCTTCAAATTCTTCTAACTTAAATTATCTAGGTGATTGAAATGAAAAGGGACGCATACACAGTGTCTACATTTTATTTTCCTGGTGGAGGCATGACCAAGTCCACACTATGCAGTGACTTTATCAGAGTTATCTAGGAAGGAGATTAGGGGAGAAGTTTTACATTAATTCTCTGACTTTCACCCACAAATTTTCTTGGTTTATTAAGTCACAGGATAGTTTTCCTAAATGCCAGCCTTGCAAATTCGAGTTGGGAATGAAATTCAAGCTGTGTTTTTTCTACTGCTTCTAGTCCATCATTGTTAGTAATAAAGAGACAGCAAATTTGTCAGCCAAGTTTTGACACTAAAATCTTTATTACTGGTGATGATGTAAGAGGCAAAAAAGAGCACAGCTTGAGTTTTAGATCCCAGGTTGAATATAGAAGGCTGGTGTGTAGAAAAAAAATAAAACCTCTTACACAGAACAAATCTGACCATTAACGCAAGATAAATGTAGACCCCAATAAGGCCAATTTTATAGTCATGGAACCAACCATAACCACTGTTAATTGTTAATCAGAAGGTGAAGAAATTAATGTGGGGATTAAGCCCAACAGAAAGAAGTGGATAAAAACAGAAAATTAATTTAAAGCAACAGCTAACAACACAAGTCAGCTTCAGTGTATGGCTGCAGGGAAAAATTGATAAAGCAATTTCTCAGAAAATCTATAAAGTTCTACGAAATTGCCTTGTGATAAGAATTGCAGAAGAAACAAACATTTAGCCTGTTGAGAGCTGGAGGATTGTTTAATTAAAATTAAACCAGATCCAAAGGGTGGGTTAATTACCACAGGTCTTGATCAAGGAGCATTAATAAGAAAGCAAGAACTAAATTGGGAAACAGAACAAAACTATATAGTATAAAACAAACTATGAATGAAAACACATCTTACCTGCAACCTCTCTAGCAGAGGGATGTGAATATTTGCTGTTAATCCAACATGTTAAATAGTAGCCTGAGATAGATCTGAGATAACCCCTCATAACCGTCCTCACCTCACACTGGCTAAGGGAAGCTTTCCAAACCCTACTGTACTAGGATTTTTTTTTTCATGTCGCCACACTGCTCAGACAATACCTGGTGACGATACTTTCTTTTCCTTCATTCCCTATGATTAGCTTTGCCAGAATGCATTTCTGCTGCTTGAAACCAAAGCCTCTAAAATATGACAATTATTGGAATAATTGTAGGATTTTAGTTCTGAATTTTCTGGTCTCTCTGTATTTGCAAGTCAGCATGGGCGTGTGCAGCAAGGGCCAGGGTGGGAAAAGTAAGAGGTGGGATGGAGGGATAGTTAGGGGAGGAGAGATGGAAGAATGGGGTGGGAAGGAAGGAATAGTTGTGTGCTGTTCAAAGTTAATGAGATACCACAGTCCATTTTTGTATCACCAAATATCTTTGCAGTGTTTATCTTAACCTGGTGTCAGGAATGCTCACACACACACACACACACACACACCCCGGGGGGGGGGAGCAGGACCTTCACACTTGTAGTAGGCTTCTGCAAATATTTGTTGACATCTGTGAGGATAAGATGAATATAGAGATATGTGCAAGGATACGGCCCACAAAGTCGCTACCCTTGCAGGAAACTACCTTCAAGGTAATGATTCTATTAATAGTATGAGTGTCAGACTCTTAATATGGTCCCCTCCCCACCTCCTGCTGTTCACAAACTTGTGTGATCTCCTCCTCTTAAGTGTGGGGGGACCTTGCTTCTAATCAACAGAGGGCAGTAAAGGGGATGGAGATGTTCATGATGATGTCTTGTAAGGTTATAGTGACTGTCATGCTGGAGTCTCTCTCTCGCTAGCTTTGGAGAAGTGAGTGGTCATGTGGGGAGACCTCATGGGACAAGGAACTTGAGAAGCCTCTGGGTGCTGAAGGTGGCTTCTACTTGTGGCTTTCAGACCTGGTGCCTCTGCAAGGAAATAAGTTCTGACAACAAACTCAATGAGTTTGGAGGCTGATCCTTCCTCAGGCGAGCCTCAGATGGGATTATCCAGGTGATACCTGAATTACAGCCTTGAGACGGAAAGCAGAGGACCCTGTGTACAGACCCTTAACCCACAGAAACCAGGAGATAATAAATGTGGGTTGTTTTAAGCTGCTAGGTTTCTGGTGATAGTGTTACTGAGCAGTAGATAAGTAAAATAAGAGGCTTGTGTCTCCAGATGAGAGCCTGGTTTTGGAACACCATTTGACTGGTAAACCCCCACCTTTGCCCTTTAGTGCTTGTGTCGTTGGACAGATTAGGTAGCCTGAGGCTTGGCTTCCTAGCTGCATAAAGGGAGGTTTCTCAACCTTGGCCCTGGACGTTTGGAGCTGGGAGGCTGTCCTGTGCACTGCAGGAAGTTTAGCAACACCCCTGGTCTCTACACACGAGATGCCAGTAGCTTCTCCCTACTTGTGATAATTAGAAATGTCTCTAGACATTGCCACATGTCCCCTGGTGGGGGGCAGAATTGCCCTCATTTGAGAATCATAGGTATAAGTGTTAGTGGCAAATGATCATAGTTAATATCTATTCTATGGACTCACTGGAAACTTTATTTTTTCTTTTTCTTTTTAATTATTTTTTAAAAGATTTTATTTATTTATTTATTTGAGAGATAGCACAAGCAGCAGAGGGACAGAGGAAGAGACAGCAGCAGACTCCCCACTGAGCAGGGAGCCCAATGTGGGGCTTGATCCTATTACCTTGGGAACACGACCTGAGCTTAAGGCAGATGCTTAACCAACTGAGCCACTTAAGTGTCCCCTCACTGGAAACTTTAAATCAGATGGTTAGACAAGGAGCTGAAAACCTTAATAATAAGAACTTAAAGAATGACGTCTATCGGTATTATAATAAATAAATAAAGCAGGGACACTTTTATTCTCTTAGTTGCAGCCATGGGCTGAAGGTGGGTTTTGGCTGTACCAAATCTTCCAAGAAGGGGTCAATATCAATCAGCAGGAGATAATGAAAACACAAGGTCCTGGAAGGGAGAGAGGAGAAGGTGAGTCTGAGAAGGAAGAAAAAGCGGGAAGAACCTGGGATGGAAGCCACAGGCTTCATGGAGCTTCTGGGTTTACTAGGGGTTGCTCATGTATGCTTAGGAATCGGGTCAGGCCAGCAAAATCGCATGGGCATTTGCAGTCACAGGGAGACTAGGGCTGAGGGTTGGGATTAGACAGTCCTGCTTATGCAGGGATGGGGATCCCAGGTGACACTCGTCTGCGCTGTCGCTCTTACCATCATCATCATTGTAGCCTTTATTTAGCGTGATTGTGGGTGATGACAGGTACTAGCTAGAAGCACTTCTTCAAATCCAGACTCTTTAAACTTCTTCCCAATTGAAAGCAGAAAGCAGTTTTATTTAAAAGTGCGTGAACGAGCACCTTGGGCTTCCTGGTAATTAGTTTAAACCGGAGCATCACTGGCCAAAAATAATAAAAAGAGAATCTCCTGTCTCTTTATTAAGCTTGGTTATAGTGATTGGGCACAGTTTAAAGCAGCCTTAAGGGATGGAAAGTTCCCTGAAGGAAGAAAACAGAGAAAGCAGAAAAAAGCACTCTTACCAACTAGTCATAAGATAATTCAGAAAGTGGCTCTTGCATTGATTTTTTTTTCTTTGTCTCTTGTTTGCCCCTTTGCCTAATTTTCATCCTTGCCCCCTTCACCTTGTGTTATATTTTGCCCCGTGAATAAGGGTCCAAAATACACCTGAGCCCACAACATGGGCCGCTGAAGAGGAGTGTGTAGGATAGGCGAGTTTCAGCCCTGATTTTATAGATGTGTTTCTCCGGGGCTGGGGGCGGGGGGAAACACAGTAGTAACAGCGCCGTCCGTGCTGCACAGTGTCCCCCATGTGCGGACACCCTTCTAGAAGTTGCACATGTGCTCACTCCTCTCCAGCGCCGCAGCTCTATCACCTACATACTGACCTTGCTCATTTAGAGAGATTCATGAGATTTCCTACAAACGCCCATGTGGCCGCAAACTCCAGTCTAAGGACACTACACCTATCAATTTAACGTAACAAGGCTCGGAATTTATAATTACCCCATTTTTGAGCTGAGGAAACTGAGTCACAGAGAAATGATATGGCTTGCCAAGATTTCCGAGGTAGAACGGTCTGGGCATATCTGCTTGTCGCCACATTATTACATTATTTCTCCCACTTGGTGGACCACTCCATGAAACCCTGGGGAGTTGTAAGTATTTCTAGAGCTAACTCAGCACAAAGCAAGGGTTAGAAGGGTGTGTACGTGTGTGTTCCCAAGGAATGAACAACGGATGCTCAGGTAAGCCTAAATGACATTTATTTTGAGGGTGCATCATTATCCCAAAGAGAATTGCTTATGTCTTTGTTTTGCATACTGTAGGGTACATGTTGACATTTGCTTGCAGCAGTAAAATGCTGCCGTTGTATATACCACCGTGTAAGTCACAACCTGGGAGTTATCCTGTTTAGGTATTGACAAAAGGGTGTGACCGTGAAAAGCAAGCTTCTACTTCAGCCCATCTAATTAAGCCCAGAATGTGTGTAAAATCATTAGCACAGAGTCATCAGCCTCTGGCTTGAGCTACACTTTGGCAGCTTGTGACACCCAAAGACAATTCTGTGATATTTGTATTGTTAAATGTGATCTCCAGCAGCATCTGTAAAATGAGGCAATAAATAGCTCGTGTCTTTTGCTGGAGGCAGCAAGCGCCACTTTACATGGGTAGTAAAATCACAAAAGTTGCAGGTACATCAGAAAGCAGCCGTGGTGTCAGATGGAAGGACTTCATACCTGAATGAGCAATTAGCATCCAACCTAACTGAGGAGAGATGACGCATGCACATCCACTTTCTTCTGAAGGAGCAGAATTTTCTTTCCATCTCCAATGATATCTCTTAATCTGGGATTCTAAACCTTGTAGGGGACACAAAATCTTCCACGATTTTCATGAAAAGTGGGAACCCATGCTCAGAGGAATCTCCATAGGCACATGTCACTCAATGAGATTTTTGACCACCCTCCCCTCCTTTTGACCTATTATTATTATTATTATTATTATTATTATTCAAGCAGGTCGCTGTGTTTTGTTCTGCTGGATCCCCATGGAAAGCCTCATTTCCAAAAGGGTAACTGTGTAGGAAGAGGGACAGACTTGGTGGGGAAGGGTCTTAGGGCTTGGCCAACTCAATCTTGGCAGAGCTACCAAGAGAAATTGTAGACTATAAGGAGGTAGAACCTTGAAGGCACTACATATGCACGTCATGGTGCCATACTGAATGTGAGTTTCTTTGGGCATCTGTTGGATCCTGCCCCTAGAGGAGGTGGCTGGCTTGGCCCGGGGAGTGACACGGCATGCACATCCAAGTCCCTGGAGTTGGGTGAAGACTGCTGGAGCCGAGGGGCAGGAGGGGCAAAGTGTTCTACCTGCTCGTGCGACTTTTGTAGGACACAGTGACATCTAACCTCAAGTCATTTCTCTTCCTGGGGACACTGAGGGGCCAGCTTCCCTCTATCCTTTGGGAGACATTTGAAATTAAAGGAGGGAAGATAATTTCTGAACAAAGAGTATTTTGAACAGGGGTATGAGAGACAGCTTTCCCAGGGCTGCTGCTGTGCCGTCTGGGAGACTTTAGTTGGTTAATCAGCATACTCTGTTCATCCATTCTGTTTCTCTTCAGAAGGGAGAGAGGATATGGTTTTGGCAGAAGGTGTGGTGGGCCATGAAGGTGATTCCCTGGGTCTAGTTCAATAAGAGGAGGATGTGAAACATTTATGGGATGGTTCAGGGTCCTCGGCAAGAAACAAGGGCAGGAGAGAAGTTTTTTAGCAGATGCTGCATACAACACACACACACACACACACACACACACACACACACACAATATACACATATACACATAAAATCAGAGAGAGACACAGAAGGGAGGACATTCCCAGGGAAGCTGGATCTCAGCGTGATCTTCTGGGCAACACCAGAGGGCTTTGGTGATGGCTCATTCCTGCATACAAGCAACACATCCAGGGTCCCCAGGCTTCCCAGCATCATTTGCTCTAGATTCCGAACTACTGATAATTTGAGAATTCGTCCTGCTGCTTTGAACTCTACGTATACTGATCCCTCTGCCTATAGGGCTTGTCTGCCAAGCCCCAGGCCCACTCCACTCTTGAGGCAGCTAATTCCCACCATCTTTCAAAGCTCAGCGTGGGCAGCAGCTCTTCCTGCAGAGGTCACGTCCTACAAACCAGTGTGATCTACAGAAGCCGTGCCTGTGGTCCTGTGCCCACGTGCTGACATCTTAGGCTGTGCTGTACTAATTAGTTTAATTATTTTGTTCTCCTCTGAATTCCAAGTTTCTAGAGGGCAGGGGCCATATGTTATTCAACTTTGCTTTGCTTGGTGTCCTTCGTAATATATGCATATGTATGGTGAAGGGGCGGACGACAGAAGAAAGCCTGGAGGTTGATGAATATTGGATGAACAGTTTGAATAAAGTGGAGATTCAATAATAGCTAGCTCTTGAAAAGAGTATCTTTCAGCAAAAATGCCTGATTGTACTAATACAGATAGAGGGAAATAAAAGTGGGGAGCAGGAGCTTGCATTTGGTCCTAGCAACATCCCTTACAGGACGGCCAGTGGTTACCAAGGGGTAAGATACGTAATGGCTGGGAGCTTGGGATCTAGAACTAATCCAGGTTCAAACCCCAGCTCCAACACTTACTAACCATGTGGCCATGAGCAAGGAAGTGAACCCTGTGGATCTCCATTTTCATATCAGTAAGAGAAGAATGGTAAGCACCTACTTCCTTTGGGCTTTGGGAAGAATCAATGGAAAGATTAGATGTACAGTGGTTAGTTGGGTGCCTAGAGCATGGTTATAATCATCAGCAGATGTTCACAGTGAGTAGGCAAAATGTAGGCTGCCACGGTGAAGGCGAGTTCATGAATGAATTCCATTTGAAGGGCATCACATATACATGGAAATTTTCCCCTGGGCTGGGATTCTGGGTCAGTACCGGAATATCAGTCACTGATGGGAAAATGCCACCCTACGTTCTGCTGAATAAATTAATTTTATGGTCTAAATTTTCAGCAAATATATGTAATTTTCATTCATTAGCATTCATAACATTGTCCATAGCTCTAACATTTCATAAAATCAAAGCACTTAATGTCTACATTT
Source organism: Spilogale gracilis (assembly GCA_004023965.1). NCBI lineage: Eukaryota > Metazoa > Chordata > Mammalia > Carnivora > Mephitidae > Spilogale > Spilogale gracilis. The sequence goes on from PITA01002000.1 coordinate 17,783, forward strand.
GATGATTTTATATATACATAATCATATATTATATATGCATATACAAATATATACATTTATTTTACATATATATAAATAAAGTTTTGTAGTAAGTATCACTACTACTAAAACATGCATTTCTTTTCAGCATGAGTCATTGACATTGTTTAAAAAGAAGCATGCTAAGAACATCTCAAGTTTTATCTTTTCTGGAATTTATGACCAGAGTCAGGTTTCTGAATCCTTATTTATTTGTACTTTGCATGCCATAGGAGGTCCAGAACTTGCTTGTTAATTTATTTTGCTAGCTAGGAGTGAGTATAAAATACCTAGATTATGGTAATGGTGGTGTAATCATAGTATCACACCAGTGGGGCATTAATCTGGGAGCAATTGTCTCAAAGACTTGAAAAACACTAGTCAACCCCCTTGTTTGCAGCGTTGCCTGAGCTAGATTCAGTCAACTCCATTAGCAGGTTGGAAAGATCAGGTATGCCTGATAGAGTCCAAAAATGAGGATATAAAAATGACTTGGGGCTGGATAGAATTAAAAACTGGGCAAAGAGGTGGTCAGAATTCCTAAATTCTTAGCTTGGCCTTGACCTCAAATGCTATAGGACTTTTGGGCCACACTTTCTCCATTATGTTCAATGGTCATGGCAGATTAGGAAGTAGGGTGGGCCACACTGGGGTCCATGAATTCATCAAGAGGTCCGTGAACTCCATGCAATTATTTGTGCATAAATGCATCTTTCTGGGGTGAGGGTGTTCAGATTCTCAAAGGGGTTCATGAACACAGCATGATCATTGTCACTCCTCTGTCTAATCCTTAAGATTCCCTACCAGATCCAAGATTCTGTGATTCTCTCGAAGGTGCAACTAAGCTTAATAGTGTACCAGTATAAAGTTATATAAAAGGTATAAGATTATTTGTGTGTGAAGAAAATACTTTACCCCCAAATCTTTCTTATTTTTTTTTATCTTCCCTCAGATAGGAAAATAGCTGAATGTCATATTCAAGGCTCACTTGATCTAGAACAGCGTATCTCAAAGCATCTTTTTAAAAGATTTATTAATTTATTTTAGAGAGAGAGAAAGAGAGAGAGAACATGGAGGGGCAGAGGCAGAGGAAGAAGGAGAGAAGCAGACTCCCCATTCAGTATAGATAGAGCCTGACGGGGGCTCCCTCCCATGACCCATGAGATCATGACCTGAGTGGAAATCAAGTCAGTAGCTTAACTGCCTGAGCCACCGAGGTGCCCCTCAAAATGTGTTTTTAACAATCATGGTGATATTTTAATAATTCTACTTTGGAACATCGATTCTATGTTCAGACACAGTTTTGGGGAAATCCCATACTGTAACTTTCTTAGAGATTCACAGGGCATGTTGGCATATAGGAAGCTCCGAGCAATTCTGCACTTAAGAAATTGTTTAAATTATTTAAGCAAAATGTTTTCTAAATTACCTGACTATAGAGCTCCTTAAACACCTGTTCACATAGTAAAGGATAATTCTTCTGAGGAACGCATTATTAGAAATGCTGACCTAAGTCACTAGAGCTTTAATTCTTTGGGGCACGCTGGTGGCCTTCGCTGGGTTTTTTTGGGGTCTAATAATGCTTACTTAATGAAGCACATACATTTTGGGTATCATTTCATGATATTTTCAGGAGATTTAAATAAATTTAAGTAAAAATAACTCTTTTTTATGCAGAGAAGGGAAGCAAAATTAGAAAGAGTTGATATTGTGCTAGATAAAGGTACCAAAAAAAAGCACGTGTGAGGGAGAGTGTGAGGGAGAGGGTGAGGAGAGTTCACCTCTGTGAATAGTTCATTCATTCATTTATTCGTTCATCAATGATTATTGAAAACCGTCTAAGCGATGGAGATCATGAGAATACCTGATAATCTTACAAAGACTGGGAGATAATGCCTGATGTTCATGTAGTCAAAACAGAATGATATTGGAGGCAGGAAATGAGTAATTTCCGTATAAAATGATGCTATGTCTGAGGTGGGTACTGTTGCTCTAAAACCACAGAAAAATGGATCCAATTGTTTTTGCAAATCTGAAGAAATTTCAAGGAAGACATGATGTCTGAATTGGCTTTATAATCACAGTGGAATAAATTACATCTGCACTTTCATTGCGGGGCTAAAAGAGGTATAGGGGAAACAAAGCAAGACAGTATGCTGAGTAACGAAGTGAGAATCGTACCTGAAGTTTAGATTTTGGCTAATGGCGCTCTGGTTGCAAATGTAAGAAATTCTCTCCTATTAGCTTAAACAGTGAAGAGCTGGATTGTGAACTCATTTCTTGTCATTGCTCTGTCTCGCCATCTTCCTTTCTGAGTCTATGCTCATATTGTCAGTAGGAAGGCTGCACAATCTTCAGGCATTACATCTCAACAAAGAGTATCTATTGATTCCTTCTTCGGAGCGAGAAAACCCTACAGAGAAACCACTCAAAGAGATGTCACTTCATGTCTTATTGGCCAGACGTAAGCCACCTGCCAATTTCTAAGCCAATCCCTGGTGAGGAACTCTTATACCCACCAAGTCCAGCTGGAGGGCTGAGTGTTATCATCTTCCCTCAGAGCACAGGGGCTGCATGGAGGAGAGGTGGACATCTGCACAGAGTCAGGATCCTAGCAGGAAGGGAGAACAGGCAGGAGAAGCTTAGGAGGCACCCCACAATGCCTACTCCAGAAGCTCTATATAAGAGGGCACTTCCAGCTGTAAGATAATTTATCTGTAGCAGGTGGTGTCTTCTCCATCTGCATGACCTGGACCAGGTAGCTGTCTAAGGTTTCCCTCCAGGCTATGTCTTCCTCCAAAGGACTGTGTGACATGGTAAATGCTAATCACCGTGCTTTTAAATCTCTCCCTCACTAGCATATCAACAGGTGTTTTAGAACCATCCCCACCCTGAGACTTTGTTCTCTACTAGCATTTAACATGAACATGAACTCGAGTGTCAGACATGCTCAAAGTCTCTCACAGTGTGATGCAAAGTTAGGTTCATAGAAAAATTATTAGATAATGATGATGATGATTTGACAGTAATTGTCATTTCAGCTAATGACAAGTCTCAAAGGCTGATGAAATAATTCACATCAATAGAGTTTCAGCGTCTTCATTTTATGGAGAAAGGAAAAAGCCCAACCACATCCATCTTTTGGCTTTCATATTGATTAACATTAATTGCTTAAAATTCTAATGCCAGCAATATAATACTGATTTATGGTTTATGAAAGCTATTGACATATGTGGAGATGCAATAAGGAATCTTTTTTAGGCATGACTACAATAGATTGCTATAGGGATTTTCTAATTATTGAGTAAGCACTAGTGATGAACTCCAGCAATAAAAATACCGTATGCTCACCAGGGGGCTGTGGACTAAAATAATGGCTAACTCTGACAGCATAAATTGGCTTCCTTTTCCTTCCCTCTTAGAGATTCTCACTAGTGTTCTTTTGGAAGCAAAGCATGGATGAGTTGACCAACTCTTACCCCACTCCTCACCTTAACTTTCTTTCTTATAAACATAAGCCTTTTTAGTTTCTAATCGGATTCCTCTTGTTTCCCCCCCTCTACTTTCTAAAGAATGTTTAGGCATCCAACAATACAAATGGCTTTACAAAACCCTCAGTTTAAAGGCCATTTTTTTTTTTTTGTATCCATAGCTTACGTTTTTTGAGCACTACTTGCTAAGACCTTAACAATCGTGTTATCATCAACAAGACCTGCTGGATCTGAAGTTTAATTAATTCCCTGTGATAAGTCCCTACAGTGAGAGTACCTGGAAAGGTTTCTGTCTTCCTCACTGGTTCCTGCAAATGTTATTGGATATTACTATACCTTCCCCCTCTACCCTTACTCCTGCCCCACCTTTCAGGTAAAGAAACATTCTCAGAATGGGAAAATATAGCTAATGGGTGGAAACCCTGTGTGAACTAAGGCAGTTTGCCTCCAACACCAAACTTCCATTCCCCCTCTACTCTTCTGAATCTCAAGTTTAGAAGACCCAGTGGGACAGACAATGTAGTTCAATGTCTCAAGTTGTAGAAAGATGCCAAAACTTTAGGTAAATGAAGCATTTGCTAAATTAGCTCACATTCAGAGAGCAGTGCTTTTACTCATTCATTCATTGAACAAATACATATCCAGTGTTCCCTACCCTAGGCATTGGCAACACAGTGGTTGGTAGAACAGCCAATCAAGTCCCTGTCTTCATGGAGTGCAGAAATTTATAAGGAAAGAGATATACAGTTAATAAATAAATGGTAGAGGTTAGTATGAAGGGTATGATAAGTGCTTTGGGAGGGGTGGAAGTGGATAGTTTGCAGACTTGGGTAGAATGATCTGGATAGACCTCACTGAGAAGGTGGCATCTCAGTAAAGACTTAATGGTATCAATGAGATGAAGCAAGATGCTACCTAGGAGAGAACTTGGCAGGTGGAGGAGGCCAGGTAAAGGCCTGAGGCAGAAATATGTCTGGTGGGTTCTGACCCATTCAGGAGGCCTGGGTGTCTGGGTGGAGGGAGAGTGAAGGAGATGGGGTCTCAGAGGAACCAGGCTCAGAAAGCCATGTTAAGGGCTCCAGATTCCCTCTCAGAGGGGCAACTACTGCAAAGTTAACCTGAAAAATGAAAGGATCTGACCTAAACTTACAAAATTTCCCTACGAATTGTTTCATTTTATTTAAAAAGCCATTTTTCTACTGGAAAAAAAAATTTAAGTAACAATAAAAAAAAAGACTAAAATAAATTAGTAGCTGTCAAATTCAGTATAGAAAGTGGTGGATCTGTTAAAGCAGTTGTTTATAACTTCAATTCATAACATACATTAACAACATAATAGCCATGACCCTGTAAGACAAATTTTTTTCTTTTAAAGATTTTATTTATTTGACAGAGAGAAACACAGTGAGAGAGGGAACACAAGCAGAGGGACTGAGAGAGGGAGAAGCAGGCTTCCCGCTGAGCAGGGAGCCCAATGCGGGGCTCGATCCCGGGTCTCCGGGATCATGACCTGAGCTGAAGGCAGTCGCTTAACCAACTGAGCCACCCAGGAGCCCCAAGACAAAATTTTTTAAGCAGGAAAAAATAAAATACTCCTGACTTAAAAAGTAAAAATAAAAATAAAAATAAAAAGCCATTTTCTGTCCCCAGGCCTGATCTGCCCTGTACTTCCAGATTTAGGTACCCGACAGCCTTCTGGATATTATCAGGCATCTCAGACTTAATGTGGCCAAATCCAAACTCTGGTTTCCCCACCAAATATCCTCCTTCCCAGACACCCCCCTTCTCAATAAGTGGAAATTTCTTCCTTCCCACTGCCTAGGCCCAAACTTTGAAGGATTTATCTTTTCTAACTCTCCACTTCTCACCCCATCCTATTCCTCATTGACAGCCCATCATTCCATCTCATAGGTCCCACATTCTGAATGAGTTCAAAATCCACAATTTGCCACACGCACAGCACCCATCTTGCCAGCATCGTATCTGCCCTGGACCATTCCCATCATTCCCTAGCAGACCTTCTTGCTCTACTCTTGGCCACCTGTGGTCTGATTCTCATCAAAGCAGCTAGAGAAAAACTTCTAAAACACAAGTCAGGTAATGTCATTACTCTGCTTCAAACCCTACCTGGGCCTCTTATTTCAGTCAAGATAAAATCCAGTGTATTTCCACTAGTCAATATGGCCTTATGTGACCTTACCCCTTGCCTTTTCTCTGACCGCAGGCTCTACCAGACTCCTTCCTACTGATGTTACTTTAGGCACACTTCACTTGTCTTCTCGTTATTCCTTAAACACACAGCAATTCTCTTCTTTGGGTCCTCTGTTTTCATGATTTCCTCTTCCCAGAAACCTCTTCTCTCACATATCCACTGATTTTTTTGTTGTATTTTATGTTACTGGCAGGCAAAGAGCATCTTACCACGATTTAGTCATGGTCTTTGCTTCCCATATGACAATATAGTGCTAAAAGAGAGATGTGGGACTTGATAAATTGTATAGTGGATAGATGGGTTAATGGATGGACGGAAGGGCATATAAGTAGATGGGATGAGGGATGGGTGGACAGATGGATGGATGGATGGATGAATAGGTAAATAGATGGTATGATGGATGGATGGATAGATGGATGGATAAGTAGATGGGATGATAGATGGATGGAAGGACAGACGGATGGACAGATGGATGAAAGATAAATGGTAAGCTAGTTATGTGTACCTGATTCATCTGGATGCCATCCATGGGAAGAAAACCATCTGAGATGATGAGATGATGATGAGGGAGAGACACAGAGACAGAAACAGAGAGACAGAGATACACTGATAAACTCCCGGGGGTGTTCAGGCTTTTATTCTGCTGAATAATTTACTCCTGCCATCTCATAGCTGGTAAATGAGCCCAAACTACTTTATTTATTTACCTATTCTGGACTGAATTAATTTTAATTTAATTTTGTCATTGGCTACCTAAAGAATGTTATACCTGACTATCTCATAAGATTGTCTATATTCACTTGACAAATATTTGTTGAGAGCCTGCCACGTGCTAAGCACTGTTACAAGCATTGGGAACAGAGAATTAAACAAAACAGAATGCCTTTTTTCATGGAGCTCACGTCCTAGAGAGAACAACAGATACATATATAAGTAATAGAGTTTCATAGCACAATATAGTCTATAGAGAAAATGCAGTGTCAGAGACTAGGGGAGCATGAGGGTGGTTCTCTGAGGATCTTTAGAGGAAGTCTATCCAAAGGGAAGGTGTTCCAGAACAGGTAAACCCACAAAGACAGAGAACAGATTGGTGGTTTGCTAGGGACGGTGACATGGGGAGAAATGAAGAGGATGTGCTTAATGGGCACATTAAGGTTTCCTTTTGAGGTGATGAAAATGTTTTCAACTCTACAGAGGTGGTGGTTGCCTAGCCTTATGAATACAACAAACTAAATGTCACTAAATTAGTAATTCCAGAATGGTTAGTTTTATGTTATGTGAATTCCATTTCAACAAAGTTAAAATAAAAGAAAGGGAGGTTGTTAAAGCTCCAGGCATGGAAAGAGGAAAGATTCTCATCTGGACAAGCTTGGGATACTTGAGTTACCTCAGAGGACCTGGGGCTGGAGCGGCCAGGATGCAGAGTGAGGAAAGAGAGGCAGGAGGGGAGAACAAAGTGGGAGCCCTGTTCAAATGCTGAGGTTCATGTGCAGAGCAGGTCCTAACCTATGTGCGGCTCTACCTACGGAAGCGAGTGACTGTAGGCCATGCGAGGGGCAGCTGAAACTCACCTAGACAAAGAGGGGAGTGAGGACATGAAGGTGAAGGGTGGAAAAGTGGCAGAGTGGCCTGATGTCCCAGTGGGTTGGGTAATTACTATTGTGGGACTACTAGAGAAATTGAACTGGAAGGACTGGTGGTGGCCAGAAAATGGGACCCGTGGGATTAAAATTTTTCTGAGGTGGTGAAGGTGTTGGTGATGCAGAGTTGTTGGTGATGTACATATAAGCATGTGACTATATCCTGCCTGACTAAAAGGGTGGGGCAGAGGAAAATGCTGCGTTTTGTGTGCCTTCAGGTCGTTGGATGGGAAGGCACATGGGTTAAACATCGGTAGCTGTTGGAGATCTCAAGGGAATTGATGGGAGAAATGATGAGGCAAGCCAGAGGCCACAATCTCTACTGAATGATGGAGAGTGGTCTGTTTCTAGGAGATGACAGCCAGGACCAGTATTAGGTGGTATCTATGAGATGGTCTGTATTTCAAAGAGGAAGATAGAGAAGTGGTTTTGACAGGGCTCAAGGGGCCCAAAGGGCACACACCTCCCCTGCTGGCCTGGTGGGCATGGGTGTGGGGGGGGAAGTCATGTCCTCTTATAACCAAGGTTTAGTTAGGAGCCAGAAGAGGAAGAGGACATTCAGGGAAGAGGTGGAAGGTTGAGGAATTTTTTTCCCTAATGACAGATTATGAGCTCCCAAGGCCTCAGAGGGAGATTTGGAAGTTGGAGATTGGACCAGGTTAGGAATGTGCTGACTTTCTGGGGATGGAGGATGCTTGGGTGTCTTTCCATAACTGGCTTAAGATAGGATGTGAAGTGTAAGTCATGATGGATCTGTGGGTGTGACCACCTCCATTTTGGGGTTGACTTCATGGCATTTCATGAAGCTGTGGCTGGGTAATGGGGGGAGCTGCTGGGCTAAAATGACCAATGTTTCCAAACAGCTTCTCTAAATAAACAACTCACAATAACAACTTGGTGGAAATCTTCAGAAGTTCTTTTTCTTTTTCTTTCTTTTTTTTTTTTTTTAAGATTTTATTTATTTATTTAACAGAGAGAAACAGCGAGAGAGGAGAGGGAATACAAGCATGGGGAGTGAGAGAGGGAGAAGCAGGCTTCCCGCTGAGCAGGGAGCCTGATGTGGGGCTCGCTCCCAGGACTCTGATATTGACTTGAACCAAAGGGAGACGCTTAACGACTGAGCCACCCAGGCGCCTCTTCAGAAGTTCTTAAAGCATACCATCTAATAGTAGGCTGATGTGAAACCTTATAAACAGTTTCAAGAAATAAATTTTTGGTAACTGGATTCATTTGGAAAAGGATACATTGATTCCCGGGAAATGGGCCCTCAGTGAATTTGTGGTTGTTGAACCTAGTTGCTTCTCACCACTGTACTCAGCAGATTGGGTACTTGGATACTCTCCTCCTTCCCTTCTCTCTACTTTGAAAATCTCAGCAAAGGCCTCTGGTTGGCTCATGTTGGGCACATCCCATCTCTGTAGCCAGAGGTGTGGTTTTAGGATAAGCCCCTCTAAGATCTTGGGCCACCGAGGAGAGGACTTTCCTTGGGACAGAGGCGTGAAGTGGGGACTCTCCCCTTAAGAAGGGTGAGATGTTGGCCAGGGAGAGCAGGTCCCCCCTATGTGTAGGTCCCCCCAGTTAGTGGCTAAGATTATTACTCTTTGATGTGGCCACAGTGGAGGGGACACAGAGAGAGTTAAAATGTCACAGACCCTCAGAATCAGGGATTGCTTCATATAAGAACTGTACTCCCTGGACTTTCGGCCTCTGCTGTCTTTCTGCCAAAGATGACTCCCACTAGAAATGATCAATTTCTGTGTTCATATTTTCTCCTGAAGTTCACACAAATCCATTTGATGAATTCACCTGCACGACTCAGTGGCCAAAATTACTTATGCGTAGGTCCCGATGTCTGCCAGAGCTGATGAGCCTGAATCCCCCTTCGCCCACCCCCCCACCCCCAGCATGGAGTCAGAGCAGCAAGGGGAGCGGGTGGTTGGAGACTGATGGTAATTAGCCGGGGCTCTCTGTTTGCACGGTGCCTGGGGGAATTTTAAAACATGGAAAAGAGCCCCGACCTCTGGGCCCTCTTGGTGAGGTTTGTTCCTTTCCTCGGCGGTGAGCAGCCTCTCTCAGTAGAGTCCGATTTATTTTCCCTGTTGTGTGAGCCAGCTGCTCTGAGAGTAGATGTCCCAATCACATTTTAAATAGGGAGAAATTGATGTGATCTACTTTTCCGATATCATTTAATATGTGAGCAGTTGAGTTCATACCAAGTTCCTGGCATTCCAGGTTATCCTGCAGCATAGTTTGCCCTTCATTCCCCCCTAAAATACATGTATAAATTGAAGGTTCTTATATTTATCTAGCCCTGAGCATCGCTCAGACAACAGATACTAATTTAAGATCTCCAATACTGCATCTTCCAGTGTGATTCGGATGAAAAATTCTTTCCTAGTGGGCTGGGTGAAGTCAAGATTACACGGAAAACAACCATTAGCGTTGATGCTGGTTGTTTTCATTTCTTAAAACAATTCTTGTCAACCAGGACTAGCCACGATATCAAATGGCAGTTTATGGAGGTGTGGAAAAAATCCTCCTTTCTAAATGAGTGAAATAAAACATTGCTCACTAACAGTGATCCTTAGTAAGATTAATTTGAATTGCTTCCTCCTCTGGCTACATTCCACAACAGCCAGTATTTATCTTTTGAAGTCTTCCCACTTATCCAAAAGAGATGGATTGGACCGAATTAGTTTCCCAAGCAGAAATGTAAAAGCAGAAATATAAGTTGGAGCCTAATGAGTGTGGTTTGGACAACTCTCTGTACAGTGCTCTGGAGACTACTAAAAATAAGTAATATCTGTGTCAGGCAGGGCTTGACTCTAATCTCTGAGGATTGTTGCCAAAAGCAAGGTGACCGAAGTGTCTTCTGGGGCCCCTGTCAGGTCGTGACATCCCCATGAAATGACAATCTGGGGGAAAGAATTTTAACTCATCTTTGGTATGATTTAAAGGAAGGGGTGAAACTTTTATGCCATGATGAGAACCTTGATGATGTTGTATGGTCTTGAAATTTAAGAACAATCATCTTGGATAATCCCCCTTCCGTTGTTCGTTCTCGGTAGGAATCGCATCTTGGTTGGCACCGAAGACTTTTGTGTTGTCTGTGTTGTGAAAGATCACACAATATGATCCTGGTTTAGCGTCACGGTTGGGAGTTAGGCTCCCCGAAGGACATTAGGCAGTGGATGCCCATTGATTGCCTTGCCTGTCAACATTCCTCCTTCTCTCCTTTTCAAACCACAGCCGTATTTTACTCTGGGAACTCATTCTTTCTTGTCCATTCTTGGTCTTGCTGTTTGGGGGAGGTCTGACCTTCCCTTCAGCCCCAGGGGTGCCGGCGAATTCCTGCACTCTCTGTGGTTGGCTCTGTCATGGACATGCCCTAACTCAGGAGGGGATGACTTCTTGGGACTCTGGGAGAGATGCTTCCTCTTCTCCCAGAATGGCTGTTTGGAGTAACAAGCTCTGTCCTGCTCCATGTGAATCAGCAAGTGCTGAGTCTTCGGAGCTCTCGGCAGTCCTCAAGGGAGCAGCAATGGAACAAAACAGGTGCAGGACACGGGAGAATGGAGGCCATGAAGAAATTCAGTTATGTGAGACAAAAATGTATTGCTGGAGCTTGGAGGGGCAACCTAAGAAGAAAAGTCAACCGTTGACTTTGTTAATGACCAAATGTGCCCATAGTCATGAAGCACAGAGCTTGAGAATTCTTTTAGAGAGTAATTGATTTCAAAAAAGAAAGGGAAAAAATACCAATATTATTCTCCTCTTCATTCTCCTCCTCCTTCTTCTCCTCCTCCTCCTCCTCTTCCTTCTTCTTCTGGATTTATTTATTTATTTATTTATTTATTTATTTATTTGAGAGAAGTGGAGGGAAGAGGAAGAGAGAGAGGGAAGAGAAACTTGAGCAGACTTCTGTGCTGAGTGCAGAACCCGATCTGGGGCCTGGATCCCAGGACCTGGAGATCATGAGCTGAGCTGAGACCAAAAATCCACTGCTTAACCAACTGGGCCACCCTGGCACTCCACCAATATTCTTCTTTAAATAAAGGAATCCCCCCAAACATCTTAAATTTAAATATGATACATGAATATGTGAGTTACAGATGAAGTTTCTGGAATGTGCCAATTGACTGAAATGAATTCAGCTTTCTTTCTTTCTTTCTTTCTGTAACCATTGACTGAATTGCACCTTATGGTTTCTTTCTTTCTTTCTTTCTTTCTTTCTTTCTTTCTTTCTTTCTTTCTTTCTTTCTTTCTTTCTTTCTCTTTTTTAAAGAAGTATCTGACTTGTAAGTGCCCACATTTTTATAAGGGTAATGTATGGTGGGGAAACTGGTAGTCACGACAGCCTTAGACTTACTTGTCAAATACATTCCATTGTCCCATTTTCTAAGCACTGGGCCCCATGGTGTGGCCAGTGACTGCTTCTTGTACATGAGTTGCAAGCAGAAGTGACATGTGCCCATTTGGGGATAAATACTGAATTACCCATGCAGGGCCTTTTGAGGCTCTGTGTCACTGAGGCATGGAGGTGGTGATATTTGAGAGGGTGTCTACACCGTCAGCGTGGGCCACGAGTGACAGATACGAGCAGAGCTTCCCTCCCAACCCCATGTCTACATAGTTGTTATAAGCCATGGAGATTTGGGGATTGTTTGTTACTTCCACATAACAGCCCATCTGAAGGGATCTAACCCTGCGCTCGGGTAATAGAGCCACTAAAGCTAAATTCTCTGCAATCTGTCAGAGAAACTCAGCAAAATTTCACAAGCATTTCAGTGGAATGGCAGGTTGGGTGTTTATTTTCCTGAACCAGGTTTTAGCATTGAAGAGATGAGTTTATGTCCCTCGTTTCTTCATAGTGTCCAGCACGGGTAACTCCCAGAGGCTTCATAGAACAACAGAGAAGGAGGAAGGGACACACAGCAAATGCCACGTAGGTTGAGTGTAGATTTTTGTGTGTGTATGTGTGTGGGGGGGGGTGGAGAGAAGAAAATTAGAAAGAAAAGGGAGGGAGATTTTATAATGTGGGATGTAAGTTAGATCTACACAAATGTTCCTCGAGTGATACAAACAGGGCTGCTTAGGTAATTACTTTTGGTTACTCTACAGTGTTATGGTTTGGTTTTATTTAAACAAACAAAAGAAATTTGTTTGAAACTTGATCAAAAAGCTGGTCCATATAAGCTCTTAACCTTTACAAGGGTTGTGTGTGTAATATGAGGAATAGGATTTGCGTGGGGTGAAGGCTTGATTGACATTTTCAGCAGTATTGATTTACTTTTAGACTTTTCTACTTGAGGGGAAAAAATGGGCACATAATAAGTGTCTTAATCTTCATTTAGCAAAATTTGGGGATGTTTATGACATGGCTCATAAATTCTTCTCCCAGGTCTTTATCCAAGAGAAATGAGAACATATGTCCACAGAAAAACTTGTCTTCATGTGTCCTACTGGCATTATTCATAATATTCAGAAAGTGTAAACAGGATAAACACCCATAACTGATGAATAGGTAAGCAAAATGTAATACAGCCATCAATGGGATACTATTTAGTGACAAAAAGGAGCCAAATATTAATACCTGCTACAACATTTTTGAGGACGAACCCCCAAACCCTTACCATGTGAAAGACAATAGACACAGAGGACCAGACATTATATGACTCCATCTATATGAAATGCCCAGAAAAGGAACGCTTATAAAGACAGAATAGATTTGCAGGGTGTTGCTTGAGCCTAGAGATGTGTGTGGATTGAATGGGCATGCAGGACCTTTCTGGGGACCGTCAGAGAGTGTTCTAAAACTGGATTCTGGTAATGGTGGCACAACCCTGTCGGTCTACTCAAATGACTGAGTTGGCCATTTTAAAACAAGTACATCTTATGATTTGAAAGTGATACCTCGGCAAAGCTGCCTCAAAAGTTTTAGGAGTTCGCCATGGAATATATTGTTTCTCTTCATAAAGTCTAAATAATTTAGAATCAGGGACCTTCCCCAGGGCCTGGCATGTATCTGGGCCTGATAAATATGTTAATTGATCGAAGTTGTGTTTTCTCCTAAGGCTGGAGAGGTCCGTGCATGTGCAAGGCTGACTCCCAAGGCCACTAGACTTGGGAGCTCAGCTGGAGAGGAAGGGGAGCAAAGTGTCTGACTTTTCCTGAAGTTTCTACATCTACTTAGCCAAATGCAATCATCAATGATAAAATCCATGTGATTATAGTGAACATAGCCGTTTTAGCCACCCAGCCTCCATTAGCCCTGCATTGGGCTATAGTATTTGTGATGTCTGCTAAGACAGCACCCCTTCCTCTTTTGGGGCCATTTGGTTTGAGTGAGGCTGACTCCACCTCCAGGGCCCAGGAGAGGCAGACGGGCCAGCACGTCATTCACTGAGTCCCATCCCCCTGACCACAGTGATCTGTCTGAGATGGACATGACACTTGCTGGTTCTCTGAGAGGCAGACTCTGGACGTGGTTCACATCTCAGGGAAAAAGGCTCTCTTTCATCATGTATTTGGATGACAGAAGACCTAGTCCTTAGAGCTCTTGGCAGGTGTTTTTCGTCCTGGAAACCTTGAGAACAAAGGCAACCTGGAGGGGAGCACAGTCAAGAGGTGGAGAGAGACAGATCCTGGTGGCTCTCTTTGAGCCCCTGGGCTCAGCCTTCCCCTTTCCCGGGTGCCCCACCAGCCAATGACCATGCTTTGTTCTTGGGTCTGTCTGGATTGTGTTTTCAGTCATTGTCACCAGATCCCTGAAACACAGATGCTTCTTATTTCCTGGGGGAAAGGACAGGACTGCGTTGGAAAGTCCCCACCATGTATGTGTCCTTCCATTTTTAGATATGCATGCTCAGCAACGCACTGGGAGGAGCCAATGACGTCAAAGCTGAAATCTCTGGTGCTTTGAAACCAGAACTGGGGCAGGTCACCCACCAGCATTTACTGGTTTTGATGAAAGTAATTACAGCTACCATTCACCAGGTGCTTAATCCGAACTGTGGAAAGCAGTTTATGCACACATGCTGTGCTGTGTGTTTACTTGCTACATTTCATTCAGTCCTCCCAGCATGTTTGTGGGTTAGCGCTATTATTGTTCCCATTTTACTCAGGAAGAAACTGAGGCTCACTTGCTGAGCATAATAACAGGCAACACTCAGCAGGTCCCTGTTGAGTAGCAGGCACAGTTTTAAACACTGTGTGTTTGAACTCATTTGGTCTTTATAAGAGTCCTAGAAGGCAGGGACTAGTATTTTCCCATTGACCAGATGGAGAACTTGAGGCCCCGAGCAGTGTACTAGACTGCTCAGGGTGGCGGAGAGAGAGAAGTCCAAGACACAGAGGAGGATCTGACTTACAAGCTCATGCTTATAGAGGCGCCTGGGTGGCTCAGTGGGTTAAGCATCTACCTTCAGCTCAGGTCATGATCCTGGGACCCTGAGATCAAATCCTGCATTGGGCTCCCTGCTCAACAGAGTGTCTGCTTCTCCCTCTCCCTCTGCCCACCACCCTTCCCTGCTGCCCATGCTCCCTCTCTCTCTCAAATAAAAGTCTTAAAAAAAAAACCTTCTCATGCTTATAAATGTTAGACTCTATTGCCATTTAAAATAAGGCTTTTAAGTAGAGAAAGTCAAGTATCACATGGTTTCACTTACTTGCGGTGCATAAGGAGTAATGGAGAGGACAGTAGGAGAAGGAAAGTAAATGGGAAGTAGGGGAATCCAGGGAGAGAAATGAAACAAGAGAGACTTTGGACACAGAAACAAACTGAAGGACTTGGAGGGAGGGGGGTGGGGGGATGGGAGAGCCTGGTGGTGGGTACTGGGGGCACCTATTGCGTGGAGCACTGGGTGTGGGGAATGGGGAATGAATCTTGGAACACTGGAAAAAAAATTTAAGGAACAATAAAAAAAAATAAGGCTTTTAATTTTGGAATGTATTTAGGTTTTAGAAAATCTGCAAATATAACAGAGTTCCTGAACGCCCATCACCTAGCTTCCTCTAATGCCGTCATGTCACATGACCCTGGCTCATTTGTTAAAACTGAGAAATCACTCCTGGCACACTACCCTCAACTAAGCTTCTCACTCTATTTGCATTTTACCAGCTTTTCTGCCTGTTTTTTTCCTGTTTCAGGATCCCATCCAGGATACCTCATGACATGTAGTTCTGCTATATTTTTAAAAATTCTTTTCATGTTGGAATCTTTGGAATTTATAAATGCAGTATTTACTCTTGGTCTTTTCCTGGCTGGAAGAACAAGAGATGATTTTTGTTTTTTTAAACTTTCATGTGTTGGTATGTTAAGTACTAGGAATTAAGATCTGAAGTTTGCACTATTATCCAATAATGCAAGTAACTATTAGCCAATGTATTATGTGAAAACTTCTTAACCATCCCTTCATTTCCACTGAAGTCTCTTCAGTTTTAATGCAGTTGCTGCTGAATTTCACCAAGGGATCCTTTCCTTGGACCTTAATATGACCCAAAATGGGTCTAAGAACTTGATGCCTCTGAGTGTTTTCACCTGTTTGATGTCCCAGAGCCGAACCCAGGTGTGGTGAATCTATCTTCAAGCGTGGGCCTGGAATCTGCTCTTTGTGTGACCTCATCCGTGCACGTGTTCGAGAACCACTGGCTCCAGGACCTTATATGGGCCAGAGATGTGCTAGAACGAGAGTCTCAAGCTAACACACAATAAACACACAGCCTGACACCATTGCTGTGGTCAGTCCCGTTTTTCATTATTCTTTAGAATAGGGTCATTTAAGGTAAACCGTGTTATGTTGATGCAACTGAAACTTACACTGGGTGGGTGGGGGAGGGCAGCAGAAAGAGGATTTTAGGAGGCGCTGGCTGCCTGGGCATGGGATGGGGGGGCCCAAATCTGCTTTCCCTGGAGTCCCTCTGAGGTTCTCCAAGCCCCACTGGGTGCCAGTATCTCGCCACTCTGGGTGAGCTGACCCTGTGTGTGTCAGCTAGGACATGTCTTAGCCAGTGAAGCCACGATCTAGTCAACACCACACAAACAGTAAGCTGGGAGCCAACTTCTTGAGAGATGGTAAAACCTCATTGTTTGTGGGTAACCCAACAATTTTTCAAGAGCGAGTATAACCACAGAAGACTTGAGAATCTGATTCACGAGGAAGAAATAAATCCACTGTACTTGAAACAGATATCTTATGTATTCATACACCTATATCTGGATCACTTCTAAGTGATATATATACACGGGACCTAAAACTTAGTACCTTATGAAATCCTGGTGGCAATCTTTTGAGGTCAGTGTACGGTGTGGATCTCGAGCTTAGGGAGGCGAAGTGCCTTGTTGATGCTCAACTAGCCACCTGGCTAGTGAGTCACAGGTGGGGGGCCAGGTGCAAGGATGGGCTGTGGAGCCAGAACCAGGTGTGCCCACTGGGGCGTCTGTGTGTGCAACTGCCCGGGTCGGAGAGGGTGTGATCACAAGCATGTGGGCTACCGAATGCCGGCAGAGATCACACCTTAGAACCCACAGCGCCTGTCCCCGTGCTGGCCCCACGGGATTGTGTGTTTACGCCAACAGCGAATCACGTAGCCCTTCCCAAGCAACAGCAGGCCAACTGAAGACTGGAAACTGGAACTCCCCATGGCTGGTAACTGTTGATGATTCTAATGAGGTTAAGGCTGCTCCTGGGGGACCCATAAGTGAAAAGAACACGACGAGCAGAACGCAACGAGGAGGTTGTGGGAAAGACCAAGGCCACAATTCAAGGTAAATGCGGCTCCACTAGGACTTGGCCACACGCCTCCTGGCCTTTCCTTACATGTCCAGGTTGATCTGGGAAATCCTCACAGGTGTGGGATTCCTACAGAAGGACCTGGTTTTTGTTTTGCTCACAAAGAATTATCCTTCTCCATGAAATGCAAACAAGTCTTATTTGTATTTTAGCTAATGCTTCCTCCTCCTTTAAAGACATAAGAAGATATTGCCATGCACATTAAATAAAATATCCGCAGCTATATAAACAAGACCATAATGAGTTCTGGGTTGATGTGGGGAGGACATCACTGGCAAAACAAATGCAGGTATCTCCTAGGTCCTTGCTTACCCCAGTTGAATTACATGGGATACAGGTCACATTTTATCCTGATGGCCCTTGCTCTCCGAAGGTACAGGTGCCGAGACACAGTAATGGATGGGGCCTCTACCCGTGAGCCTGGGCCCTCACTGTACCAAGTACCATTACCGTAAGAAGTGACATCATTCATTTCTCTCTCAGGAAGCTTGTCGAAAAGCAACTGACAATATTTTCTAATACGCTGAGCTCCGCTCAGCACAACCTCTTCTTGAGGGGATTTTCCTTGACACCTTTGAATGAATTTATGAGCAGGCAAAGTATTTTAATATCCTGATGAAAAATAAAACTGTAAACAATGTTTCATTACCGCCAAAAGGATATAAAACAATAAATGGGTGGAAATAATTATCATTAGGTTTGTGAGCAACATTTGATGTCTTTTTAAAACTGTGATTATCATACCTGTTCCTCTTAGAAAACTCAGAAAATGCAGACAAGTTTTTTTCTAGCTTTTGTCTTTTTTTTTTTTTTTTTTTTTTTAAAGAATGAGAGAGATAGAGCGAGTGATGAGTGAGTCGGGAGTGTGGGGGGTGGAGAGAGAGGGAGAGAAAGAATCTTAAGCAGGCTTCACATCCAGTGCTGAGCAGAACGTGAGGCTTGATCTCACAATCTTAGCCAAAATCAAAAGTTGGATGCTTAACTGACTGAGTCATCCAGGCACCTCAGAAAATATAGAAGTTTCCAGAAGACAACATTTTGCCACATAACTGGCCACATAGAAACATGCTGCTTATATTTTCATGTATTTTATTCCTAGGTGGACATTTCCTTTTTTAAAAAAAATTCAATTAGCTAACAACTAGCCAACATATCATAAGGCTCAGATGTCGTGCTCAACGATTCATCAGTTGCATCACATCACGTGCCCCCCCTAAGGCCCAACCCCCAGTTACCCCATCCCCTCCCACCTCCTCTCTGGCAATTATCAGTTTGTTTCTTGGAGTTAAGAGTCTCTCGTGGTTTTCCACCCTCTTTCATGACTTCCCATTCAGTTTTCCCTCCCTTCCTCTATGGTCCCCTGCTCTGTTTCCTATATTCCACGTATGAGCAAAACCATAGGATAATTGTCTTTTTCTGATTGACTTATTTCACTCAGCATAATCTCCTCCAGTTCCATCCATGTCGATGCAAATGGTAAATATTCATCCTTTCTGATGACTGAGTAATATTCCTTTTTTTTCCTAAGATTTTAACTGCTCACTGTGGAAGGCTCTTCACATTTTTTAAAACAAGCCAGATGTTGGCTCTTGCACTCATGCGCTCAGCTGGGTGGCTGAGCCATGATTCTGAATGATGCCACGAGGCCAGCCTCATCAGACAGAGCCTTTCCTTCCCTTTGCATTGAGGCTGTGCACAGAAGGTGCAGGGACACTAGGGAACTCTCGGTGGTGGCACATGGCAAGAGCACCAGTGTCCCCTTGCTGGAGTGGCATGGCATTTCCAGGAACATGAGGGACTCTGGAGGGGACGGTCTTGCTGGAGCTCAGCGCTACCTGCTGCCACCATAGGGGTCTGCAGCCACGCCGGAGAATAAAGTCGACATAGGACAGGATCACGGGGGAAAAGCAGGCATATTTATTTAATAGAAGTGTTCCACATCACAGAAGCCCTCATAAGGAAATGAAGACCCAAAGAAGCAGTTACGATTGAATGCTTATACATTGAATCAGACAAAGTAGTAATTTACGAAAACCTGACAAGACAAAGAGGTGTGGGCTAGGACAGTGAATGGTGGGAAAAAATTAGGAAAGGAAGGGTTAGTTTAACCAGGTCTGTTTGGATTTTTCTTGGTCTTGACCCTTCATCCCTGTAATAAGAATGTTACTTTCTGGGCATCTGGGTAGCTTGGTCAGTTAAGCATCTGCCTTCGGCTTAGGTAGTTACCCCAGCGTCTTAGGATGGAGTCCCCGCGTTGGGCTCCCTGCTCATTTGGGAGTGGACTTCTCTCTCTGCTCTTCCCCTGTTCAGGACCTCTCTCTGTCTCTCTGTCTCTCAAATAAATATTTAAAAAATATATTTTTTAAAAAATGTTACTTTCGTCCTGGAAGAGGGAAGATATCGGGGTTTTACACCCTGGGTTCCATGGTGAGGTCAAGAACGCCCTTCTTGCACCTGCTGGATGTTTTAGGTCCCTTTAGCTCAAAATAATCTTTATGCTAAAGTGGCATATTTTGGGGTGCCATATTCTGCCACCCTTCGCCACTTTTGGCATTTGGTGCAGGGACTGACTCACTGTGTGGCAGGATTTTGCTGTGCTTCTCTTATGCCCCTCCCCCTTTGCCTTAGCTTGTGTGCTGTTGTAGCAGAATACCGCTGCGTGGGGTCTTCCCCAGCAAACACTGATTTCTCACAGTTTGGAGGCTGGGAAGTCCCAGAGGCAGGTGCCGGCAGATTTGATGTCTAGTGAGAGCCCACTCCCTGGGTCATAGATGGCAGTCTTTTTGCTGTGTCCTTACGTGGTGGAAGGGGCGAGGGAGGGAGATCTCCGAGGTCCCTCCTAATCAGCACCCGTTCCATTCCTGAGGTCTCTGCCCTCATGCCCTAATTACCTTCCCAAGGCCCCTCTCCTAACACCATCACTTTGGGAATTAGGTTTCAACATACCGATTTGGGGGTACCCGAACACTCAGTCCATAGCACCCTGGTTCTGGATGTTTTCTAAACCTAATTTCAGGAGCCCTTCTAAAAATTTCCTGAGCTTCTCAGTGGCCTGTGAATAGATTTTTTTTTTTCCTGCCTAAATCAGCCTGGCAATTTCTGTTGCTTGCCGCCAGAAACCCTGATTGATACGTTCCGGTTTCTCATTTTGGCATAGAGCTGAGTTCTTTGTTTGTTTTTCAACTAGAATATAATAAGCATCTATTTTATCTACTTGGTAATCCAACATCAGATCAGACACTTTGATCTTCTCTGTACCAGGTGCTTCCTGTTCAATAAATGGAGTGCCCCCCATGAGATCTTTTGAAAAGTGAATTAATCATCCCCTAAAGAAAAATCCCTCTAAATTCCTCCCCTGCATCTTTTAGGGCATCTGAGATTGATCCCCTTTTGATGATTTGAAGTATCTTTTTATAGATCTGAATATTTTTATCCGGTAGCACTTGGCTAGTGGCTGCTTGTGGCTTTTTACTCTCCACTTAATGTTTTATGCTGGCTTAGGGTGGTCATATCTAGCAAATAAAAATATAGCCTACCCAGTGAAATTTAAGTTTCAGATAAACAATGAATCATGCTTCGTATACATAGGTCTCGAATACTCCTGGGAACATTGCTAGGCTATTTTACCTGGTAACCCTCTGCTGACTATAACCTCCAGCCTCATGGCCTGCGGTCACCCCTTAGGGTGGACTGTGACACCGAGGAGCCGCACGATGATCCGCCTCCACCATCGAGCAACACGCAGAGTTCCTATAGTTTTGGGAATTCGGTCACACTTTCTTCCAAATTGATAGGATCTGTGCAATCCATGGTAGAAATGCCTTAAAGTCCCTGGTGCATGGATGTTATCCTTTCTGTTTGCTAAGGCTGCTGATGGGGGCTGTTTTCTCATTTAAAAAAATTCTTTTGGCCATTTTTATCGCAGCATGGAGAGACCCTATAGATTGGTGGTCATGGTGCCCTCGTACTTGGAAGTCCAAATTATTTAATACTTACATATTTCATAAAAAGCATGATATACATATATAGTACACATGACATACACATACAAGTGCCGATTTTTCAGTGACTCTGCAGGAATTTATATGGTGGGTGTTTCCCCCCTTTTATTATAAATCTGGAGGCGCCTGCCTTGGATTTTAAGCAGCACGACTCAATCCACGGTGCCTGAGTTGCAAATCCAGCTCCCAAGTCTACCTGATTCCTTCGCCCACACACCCTCCCCTGCACTGCTTAAGCATAAACATAAACAGAACCCCGGTGACATTGTTTTTGTCAATCTTCCAACAGGTGCCAAAAATAAATGAGAAAAAAAACCCCAATCTCAATTTGGAAATGCTCAGTAATTTCCCTTGATTTACAAAATTAAGTAAAAGCCATGTTCTTTGGAAAGTTTGACACTAATTTCTGTTTTTTGACATATTCTGCCCTTCTAAGAAGAAAAAAAAATATGGCTCAAAGTAACTCTTACAGACAGATGGAACACATTTTTTGTTTATTACAGAAAAGAAATCAATACACTTTCTCTTCTTCAGAAATTCATTCTTGTCATTTGAAAAACTTACAGATACTAAGCAGAAATTCCAAAAGCCTTCACATTATAGGATGACTCTCTGTCCCAGGGGAGAACATTTCTTTATTTCTTGGAAGTGCTGCCTGAGGGCTTTCAAGAGAGATACTAGAAGGTTTGAAGAGCTATTTGTGTTTGATTATTTCTGAGTACTTTGAGTGGAGAGGGAAAGAAATCAGTCAAGGGAGGATAAACCATTGTTTTTGTCATTAAAAAGAAATATATATATATTTTTATATATATATTTTTATATATTTCATATATATATATATATTTTCCCAGTAAAGCAAGTACAGGTGAAAAATTCCAAAGCTTTTTAAATATTCAAATCCAGGAAATTTTAGTCACAGTTGTTCTAGAACAAATCTGTAGGGTTAGCCATTTTTGAGACATACATTGATAACAGGTTAAAGAAGAGAGTTAAGAGGTGAACATGGTGTCCTCCCTGTTCCCCCACCCCTCAGGGCATAGTAGGGGTTGAAGACAGCCACTGTCAGCCTCCTAGTCAATATCCATGCTGGTTTTCCTACTAATAGAGTGAGTTTGTTTGGGGTAGCAATGTGTCCAGAAAAAAAAAAAAAATTACTTTTCCAGACTCCCTTGCAGCTGGGGGAAATAGGCGAGAAAACTGTCAAGAAGAAGATCACAGCAGAATTCCTTGGGGGGAGGGGTCTTTCTTCCCAATGGAAAAGGCAAACTCATGAGAACGTTTCCATTGTCCTTAGCCTTTCCCTCAATCCAAAGATACGAGGTGACAGGAGCAGCTAGGTGGACCCTAGAGCAAAGAGAAGGAGCTGGGGTCCTCCCAGATTGACACCAGCCCTGGATGTCTTCTGGCAACCCCCTGTTTCTTGCAGCCATATTTACTCGGGGGTTCTCTTAAATCTCTGATGTGCTCGGAGTTGCTCTGACTCTCCCTGCTGCCCCCCACCAGCCAGAGCAAATGCCCTATTTGTGAGGAGCTCCGCTGATTGGACACCTCGGTCCATGCAACTTAACTCAGTCACTGGAGTGACATTTCCTTGTGTTCACTGCTCTGTCCATACTCAGCAAGTGGGGTGACACAAGGGCGAGGGCCATGGGGCAGGGAGTGTCATTTTTGAAATTTGCTTACTGCTTCCGCTCAGGGGGAAAAAAAATCTACTGCTGGTTAGACTATGGAACGATTTACTTTTTTAAATGATCGATTGTATGACATACTCCCATTTCAGAGATATTAAAATGTGAAAAAATATGCATTTTAATATCAGTGAAATATATCCTTTCCAGTTTATGACCCATATTATTGATATGTGAATAATTCACAGTAAGGAAAACAAGACTCAGAAAGTAACCTAAAGACAAAAAGCTGATCAGAATTTGGCCTCAGCTCCTAATGCTGAAGGTTTGTTGTTCAGATTTGATACCAGACGGCCAGTCTACAAAACCAGATACGGGGAGGGATCTCTATACCGGAGTGTGTGGTGTGGCAGACGGTCCCTTCTCCTAGGTCTTGCCTTTCCCTCCTTCCTTATCATCTTGTCTCTCTCTCTCTCTCTCTGAACAGGGGTATTGGCACAGAAGCCCGTCCCCCACTGAAATTCCCAGGGACAAGACAGCAGAGGAGAGTTCCCACGATGTTCAGGAGCATGATCAGCCCAGCCCTGAGAGCCTCCAGGAGTGCGGTCACATGGCCGAGTCTGTGGTCAGGGAGGATGATGGGTAGAAACACTGATCAGAACCTATCTTGGTGCAACCCTCCTGGAGAATAATCTAGAAACACGTGGTAAAATCCTAACAATATGCATGCGTCTTACACAGCAAGCTCTCTCTCAGAATGAAATCTTGAAAGAAAACCTCATCACTGCAGGTAAGATAAAGGAGAAAGAGACGTTCCTCAGAGCGTTATTTGTGATATTAAAAAGCCCAGAACCAGTTGCTGTGTGCTATCTTAGAGTGAAGTAAATCATGCTGCAAATATTAAAATGATGCTGTAGAATATTGTTTGCAGCAGTGAGGAGATGTTTTAATATGTCGTTCAACTTAAAAATCCTGTTACAGAATAGCTTATGCAGTACGAGGCCATGCATGTGTTTGAAGGTCAATCACACAGTTAAGAGCATAAGTCTGGAGCCTGGGTGCTTGTGTTTGAACTGATTTCTGCCCCTTACTAGCAGGGCGAACTAATAGGGCAGATTGCCTCACCGCTGGGCAGTGGTGTCCCTGGTACCTGATGTCACAGAGTCACTTCTTCTCTGTTAACCCACTTAAGTAATCACAGTCATACTGACATATCACAACAATAGCTGATAATCTGGCTCTTTAAGGTCCAGGGCCCTGCTTTTCTTTTTTTAGGATTT
This sequence comes from Spilogale gracilis, assembly GCA_004023965.1. NCBI lineage: Eukaryota > Metazoa > Chordata > Mammalia > Carnivora > Mephitidae > Spilogale > Spilogale gracilis. Next base: position 41,844 of record PITA01002000.1, read on the forward strand.
ATTTATGAGCGAGAGTTCAGGCGCATGAGTGTGCGTGAATAGGGGGAGGGGCAGAGGGAGAGAATCCTCAAGCCGACTCCCTGCTGAGCCTGGAGTCTGATGTAGGGCTAGATCCCCTAATCCATGAGATCATGATCTGAAATCAAGAGCCAGATGCTCAAGCAACTGGGCCACCCAGGTGCCTTATGAGGCACTGTTCTGAAAACATTATAGAACACTCTTCCTTTGCATTCAAGCTCTGGTCTCAAATTGGAATTATGTATCCATCTGTGTGTTTCTTTGTTGCCACCCTAGACCAGGAGTTTCATGTGGTGATGTTTGTCTTGTTCACCTTAATACGCTTTGTATCTAATTGGCATGTTGGATGGATGGATGGATGCATGCATGCATGCATGTTATAGTTCAAATCTGGTTTCTTGAAAGGGATTTATACCCCTGTGTTAGTCCATTCAGGCTGCTATAATAAAAATGCCATAGATTTGGGAGGCTTGAACAACAAACTGATTTCTCTCAGTTCTGGAGGCTAGGAAGTCCGAGATCGAGGTGCTGGCAGATCGCTGTCTGATGAGAGCCCACTTTGTGGTTCATAGCTACCCTCTCATCCTGCTGTGTCCTCACAGCAAGGCTCTAGCCCTCTATCCTCATAACATTACCATCACCCCAAATCCCTCTTCCCAATACCATCACTTTGGTGGGCAGAATTCCAACACATGGATTTTGGGGGAAAACAAGCATTAACTTCATAACAACTCCCTTCCCATAAAAGCATGTGTGTAGACAAATCCACACCCAATGGCGTTCCTTATATTTTTATGTGCACATCCATGTGCACCTGCCATCACCAGTAATTTGTGATCCACTCGATGCCAGGGATCCTCTGTTGCTTAGCTCTGCTCCCTCTATCCCCTCTTAGCACAGTCTCTTACAGTAGTAAGTGTTCAGCATATATTTGCTGTACTGGGACAGGAATCTGCTAGTTGACTGGGATACCTAATTTGATAAAACTGATTATTGTTAATGAATGAAAACAGTGTAATGTGTCATTTTTCCTAATTAACATCTTTGCATTTATATTGGATTCTTCTGTCATTAGAAAAATCTCAGGGGAGGGGCACCTGGGTGTTTTAGTCGGTTAAGCCTCTGAGTCTTGATTTCAGCTCAGGTCTTGATCTCAGGGTTGTGAGTTCAATCTCCATGTTGGGCACCAGGCTGGCCATGGAGCCTACTTGAAAGAAACGAAAAAAAAAGAAAAGAAAAATCTCAGGGGATTTGAATGATAAGAATATGGGGTATTGAGCTAGATTACAGAATTTTTGAGATAGATATTTTTGGTAGCCTTTACATCTTACGATGTAGGAAATGTCTGTCTGGGCACAAAACTCGGCCTAAATATACAAATGAGTAAAATTGAAGGCTGCTGTTTGCTGAGCATTTACTGTGTACCAGGAACCTCGCTAAGCATTTCATAAATGCAGTAGTTCCCTTTGATTAATTAATCCTTACAATACTCCCATAAAAGCGGATCATTATCCGCCCCCCCCCCCCCCCGATTTTTACAGAGGAGGGAATCAAGGCAGAGAAAATAATAAATTCCACCAAGGTCACACTCAGCTAATAAGGGACACAGTTGGTATTTGAATCCAGTCTGTCTAATTCGACCTCCTCTTAAGTGGTCCCTGTGCTTACTGCCTCCCAACAGATTGTAGGGTTGTGTTGCTGTGTTCTCTGGCTATCCAGCCGCATGGCAACATGGCACAGTGTGAGGAGGGAAGATAATACAAGGCTGACACAAAGTCGGCTGCACGCAAGCAGAGTGTTAATGCCTACCCAATGGGGGGGCTCACTGGCAAAATGCCAATGGAAAGAGGCACTGGAGTCAGCGGGGTGCCCCGGTGGAACATAGCAGAGTTAGAAGTTTTGTGCAGGTGGAAGAAATGGAAAGGATTTTTACTTTCTTTTTTTTTTTCCCTGATGAGTTAGAGTAAATGTAGGGACCCTATTGCCCTCTCTCTCTACAGCCTGGCCTCATGTTTAGATGGCAGGGGAACGCTGAAGGTTAATTTTTTCATTTTCCACCTGATTTTCAGGTTTAGACAGTGCTTTTAAAAATAGAAGAGTGGGGCATTTCTTCTCCAGTTCTTGAAAGTAAATAATTAAAAGCATTAGACAGTATTTGTCCTTGGCATTCAAGGAAAGCTGTGAAGAGGGTGAGTCTGGAAATAAAAGGATTTGTTTTAAACACTGAATATTTAAATGTTTAATTCTCTAAAGTGATGGATTTGTTTTAGTGACAGAATATTATATCATCGCTCTTGGTCGAACTTGCTGCTGCTATTGCATTCATAATTTAATTTATTATTTGGAGTTGTTTAAAGATATGCTAAAATGCCAACTAGCCACACAGGGGAAGGAGGGATGGTTTGGGACATATGCTGACAAATGTTTGCCCAAGGCAACACCATTCCTGAAAGGAAGTTACACTTTAATTAAAAGTTATGCCTTTTATATCCCAACATTTGGTTGTTTGTCTTTAATGAAAGTTTAGATAAAGGAGTTTGTTAATTATATTTCTGTTTCCCAAAGTGGTCCTTTTGTATGTGCTTTTGTTATCATGGCTTTTTTTCAATTTCACTTAGCTAATGAGGATATATCATTATTCCAAGTTAGAGCAGCAAAGACTTAATGATTACTAAAAACACTTGACTAATTAATACAACTATATGACTCCAGAACTGTGTTTTGAGATGGTATGGATTGTTCCACCCCATTAGTGCTATTCATTTTGATTTCAAATAAGTAGAAAAGATAAATTTTTTGCTCAAAAGAGGTTCACTTTCAATAGAGTACTGAATGTTTGACAAGAAAACATAAAATGGCATATCACATGTAAAAAACATGGGCATTTCAGATGTTTCTTTAAAAAATGCATAGGATTGGGCACCTGGGTGGCTCAGTTGGTTGGACTGCCTTCGGCTCAGATCATGATCCCAGAGTCCCAGGATTGAGTCCTGCATCAGGCTCCCTGCTCAGCCTGGAGTCTGCTTCTTCTTCAGACCCTCCTCGCTCTCGTGTTTTCTCACTCTCTTTCTCAAATAAATGAATAAAATCTTTAAAAAAAACAAACATAACAAAAAATGCATGGGATTTAAGAAATGAATACACGTGGGGCTCCTGGTGCGTCAGTCGGTTAAGTGTCTGCCTTCGTCTCGGTCAGGATCCCAGGGTCCCGGGATTGAGCCCCACCTTGGGCTCCCTGCTCAGTGGAGAGCCTGCTTCTCCCTCTCCCTCTGCCTGCTGCTGCCCCTACTTGTGTTCTCTCTGTCTCTGACAAATAAATAAATAAAATCTTTTTAAAAAGAGAGAATATATGCATCATGTAAAACACAAGAGAATACTTAAATTAATATACAGAGAAATACCAAAAATGAAAAATTCAGAAAAATCTTAATACAAATTATCTGTAAGACATGCCTCAACTACAACTGCTTTTACATATTTAAGTACACTTTTCATATGTATATTTTGTGTCTAGATACACATATGTTTATATGATTGGATATATTAATGGAGATCATTCAATTATGTGTTCATAAAATATATTTATATATTTTATATTTATGTATTCAGTTTTAGCTTTTGCTAGTTCTTTCATATTTTTTTTTCTATCTTTTAAGTTACCATGAGTAATTCTATCAGTGATGATTCTTTGGTGGCAAGCAACAGAAACCTATTTTGACTAATGCAACCCAACAGGGAATTTATCTGAAGGGTTGTTGGATGCTCAAAGGGTTGAGGAACTAGATTTAGAGAGGTAGAAGAATTTAGACAGTTCCAGAAGGTGTTGGTTGCGGAAACGGCCTGACAGTTTCATTCAGTTGCCCCTTCTGCAGTGAATGAATGTCAATGAACTTGAGTCTTTTTTTATCACTGATGAGAAACATTCCAGGAAAAGTGTGTCCATTGGCCAGATTTAGGTGATGAGTCTTTCTTTTAGCTGGAAGTGGGAAGGTTCTGGAGACATTGATCGATAGTCCAAAGAGACAGTATCCAAAAGAAAAATGATAGTCTCCTTTAATGGAATTCAAAATCCATCACCAATGGCCAATGATCTAATCAGTTGTGCTTACATAATAAAATTGTCATTCAAAAACTATAAAGACTAGGTTTAGGGAACTTCTGGCTTGGTGAACACATCAAGGTACTGGGAGGGTGGTGTGTCCAGAGGGGGCATGTAAGATTTGCACACCTTCCCTCATCCCTTGTCCTAGTTATTGCTTCCATTTTTCTGTTACTGAGTTGTATCCTGTGTAATAAACCCATAATTGTAAAGTGAAAAGAAAAAAAAAGACAAACCAGTTGTTTCTAAAGAAGATGGAGTGGATACATTGTCCCAACACACCAAATATTTACCACCATGATTTTATAATCTTTTTTTTTTTTTTGGCCATTTTGATATTTTTTGAACTTCTTTAGGATAGTGATTTTCAACCTGAGGTGGTTTTATGCCCCAGGGAACATTTGGCAATGTATCAAGACATTCTTGTTGTCAAACTGGGAGTATTATTACTGGCATCTAGTAAGTGAGGACCAAGGGCACCACTGAACATCTTACCATGCTGTTGCCCATAGTGAAAAATTGCCTGGTCTTAAATGTCAACAGTCTTGACACTGAGAAACTTTAGTGTAAGTCAGAGTTTGTATTTTATTCCTCTTCAATCCCTGCGTGTCCTAAGAGAGAATAAGGCATAGCAGACCTTGGCCCGTAGGAGAGTTTAGAGACCACTTTCTGACACTTTTCCATTCCCATATTCATCTCCAAGGAAGAGAAATACACTGACAGACATATCATCACAAATATAATCTGGAATTCTTTTTTTAATTCTTTATTTAAATTCCATGTAGTTTACATACAGTGTATTATTAGTCCCAGAGGTAGAATTAGTGATTCATCAGTGCTCATTCCATCAAGTGCCCTCCTTAATGCCCATCACGCAGTTACCTATTCCCCTGCCCACCTCCTCTCCAGCAACCTTCAGTTTGTTTCCTAGATGTTAGTATCTTTTGGTTTATCTCCCTCCTTATTTTCATCTTACTTTATTTTTCCTTCCCCTCCCCTATATTTGTCTGTTTTGTTTCTTAAATTCCACATGTGAATGAAATCATATGGTATTTGTCTTTCTCTAACAGACTTATTTTGCTTAGCATAATACCCTCTAGTCCATCAACATCATTGTAAATGGCAAGATTTCATTCTTTTTGATGGCTGACTAATATTCCATTCTATGTATAGACCACACTTTATCCATTCATCAATCAGTGAACATCTAGGTTCTTTCCATGTTTTGGCAATTATGGACATGGCTACTATAAATATCAGGGAGCATATGCCCCTTTGAATCACTATGTTTGTTTCCTTTAGATAAACACTTAGTAGTGAGATTGCTGGGTTGTAGAGTAGCTCTATTTTTAACTTTTTGGGGAACCTCCGTACTGTTTTCCAGAGTGACTGCACCAGCTTGCATTCCCACCAACAACATAGGAGGGTTCCCCTTTTTCCACATCCTCGCCAACACTTTTTGTTTCCTGAGTTGTTAATTTTAGCTGTTCTGACCAGTTTGAATTGGTTTTGATTTGAATTTCCCTGATGCCAAGTAACGTTGAATATTTTTTCATGTGTCTGTTGGCCATTTGTATGTCTTCTTTGGAGAAATGTCTGTTCATGTCATCTGCCTGTATCTTGGCTGGACTTTTTTTGTGTTTTTTTTTGGTGTGTTGAGTTTGATGAGCTCTTTAGAGATTTTGGATCCTGGACCTTTATCTGTTAAGACATTTACAAATATCTTCTTTTTTAAAATATTTTATTTATTTGACAGAGAGAAACACAGCCAGAGAGGGAACACAAGCAGGAGGAATGAGAGAGGGAGAAGCAGGCTTCCTGCTGAGCAGGGAGCCCAATGTGGGACTCGATCCTGAGTCTCCAGGATCATGACCTGAGCCAAAGGCAGTTGCTTAACCAACTGAGCCACCCAGGTGCCCCACAAATATCTTCTCTCCTTCTGTAGGTTGCCCTTTAGTTTTGTTGACTGTTTCCTTTGCTGTGCAAAAGTTTTTTACCTTGATAAAGTCCCGATAGTTCATTTTTGCTTTTTTTCTCTTGCTGGAATTCTTAATTGAAATGATGATTGTACTCATCAGAAAAGGGAGAGATCAACATTGATCAAAGTAACCAGAGTTTTTCTGAGTATGATGGGTACAGGTTAGCTCTTGAATGATCAGAGAAATTCAGCGTGGAGAGCAGAGGGGTAGGTAGGAAAGGAATGGAATTCCACTTGTGTAGGATAGACTGTGACTAGAGATGTGGCAGAGAACATGGTTATAGAATGAATCAGGGTGGTGTGGGCAAGGTAATATATTGGCAGAGCATTGAAAGGAAGGAAGCTCTAAGTAAGGCAGAGAATGAAATTCTAGTGACTTTAGGAATCAGGCGGCAATAAAAGTGTGGGGGGTTTAACAATGAGCAGCGACAGCTAGGGGACTGTTTGCCCTATCTATACCTCTCAGTGGCTATTTTGTTGTAGGAGTATGAACTCAGTGTCTCTAGATCTTCTGAGTTTTCAAGGGAAGCTGGAATTCTGGATTCATTTCAGATGAACCTGGAACTCATCAAAGTAGGTCTTTAGGCCAGTAGTTCTCAAATATGAGCACACATCAGACTCACCTATAGGGCTTGTTAAAGAACAGAATTCCAGGTCACATTCCCAGAGTGTCTGATTCTGGGATGGGTCTGAGAACTCTTATTTCCAGTGTGTTTCCCAGATGATGCCCTACATGGCCAGCTTAGGGACAGCATTCGAGTCACTGAGTTAGATCAAAACAACACAAACCAAACCAAAGAGTAAGCAAATACTGTTACTGAAATCATTCAGAAACTCCCTTTGAAGTCAGAAGTAGCTGGTTATTTATTTATTTATGAAAGAAAATGTGTGCCGGTGTGGGGGTCAGGGTTTTCGGGAGGCAGGGCAGAAGGAGAGAATCCCAACCAGGCTCCATGCTCAGCAAGGAGTCAACACGGGGCTCGATCCCACGACCCTGAGCTCACAACCTGAGTCGAAACTAAGAGTGTGATGCTGAATCGACCGAGCCACTCGTGTGTCCCCAGAAGTAGCTATTTTTTATTATAATTTCAAGACATGCCTTTAATTCTCTTTCCCTCCAGACATATAAGGTCATTTGGTTCAGATGAAGAAAAACTGATCCAAGGAGATGGAGTCGTCCAAGATCCCGTAGCTCCTTTATGGCCAAGCTCAGAGTCCTTCCCTCCTCTTACAATATCATGCTGCCTCCCCTGAACGGGAGAGAGGGAGCCATTCTAGGGCATGTTACGGAAAGCGTCCTGGGAGGACAGTCGTGTTATAGGAACCCAGCAGATGGTTCGAGGGTAAAGGCAGCCATTCAGGTGCCTTCTGCTTTCAATGGAAATGGGAGTAGTACCCCGGCTCTGAGATGCAGTTTTCTCCTTTGGGCAAAAATGGCATGCTTGGGCTTCTGGGGACACACTCAGCTCCCTTCTCATAAACACCAAGAAGACAGCAGAGGTTGAATGTCCTGTTTTTGGACAGAGGTTGGAGCTCAGAACGGGGGACCGTAGAGAGATTGATTCCAAAGTAGTTCACCTCTCACCAAGGTGAGTATTAAAGGAAAAAACAAAATGAGGATTTGTCTTTGAGAAGCACCCTTTAATAAGGCAGACCATCTGGTTCCCTGATTTAAAAGATCTTTCCTTGGGGCTCTTGGGAAAGCATGTCTCTCACTTGCTTTGCTTTGGCTTCCCATGGTTTAGGAGCTGCCCAGTGGAGAATTTCCAATGCCACCTTCCACACTCCCTCAGACACTTGACAGCACTTCTCTGCTGTCAATTCTCCACTGAATTAATCCTGAGAGCAGAATCCTTATCGCTACAGGCCCCAGCAGCAAATTCATGGTTGCCTGCCTCGGTGTGTTGCTGTCCGAGAAGTCGTTGTCCCTCTGATGACAAATTCTCCTCCCTCCTCCTTCTTCCCTCTTTCCTCCCTCCCTCCCTCTTTCTCTCCCTTTCTTCCCCCCTCCGTCTCTGCCTTCCTTCCTTCTTTCCTATACACACCCAGCAGACTTTCCTGAGCAATGGGTACTGCAGGGGGAAAGAGGGACGTGTAAGACAGACTTGCCAACCTCAAAGAGCTCTTGGTCTGCTAAAGAACTTTACGCTTGATCCTGAATACTTACCATGCAAGGCAAAAGTGCACGTATTAAGCAGAATCTAAACTCTTTTATACCATATGACTTTCATATTTTATAGAGTATTTTTGTGTTGTTGTTATTATTTCAACCTATAGTTATTGAGCTTTAGTCTATTGCATGCTTGAGCTACTGAAGTGAACAGGACCGAAAAATAGGTTCCCGATGGGAGTGGGTGAGAAAATAAGTAAATAAACAAATGAGCAAGGCTTGCAGACCCAGAGAAGTGGTGTAAGAGAATAGATACCTATAGGAAGGATGGTTGGGCACAGGCTCTTTGGATATGGTCAGCTTGGGTGACTTCTCTGAGAAACTGATAGGGGGCTGGGAAGACTAGGCATACCAGGACCTTGCTCTCCGGACAGTGGGAAGAGCAAATGCTCTGGGGCAGACACGCTGGCAATCTGAAGGAGCCGAGAGCAATCCCGTATGTCTAGGGCAGTCAGGAACTTCAGGGGAATAGTATGTGACGAGAGAGGAGATAGAGAAAAGCAAGAACAGATCAGTGGGTCTTACAGACCTTGGAAAAGGGCTTCGATTTTATTCTTAGTGTAAAGAGAAAGAGCTATTGGAGACCTTTGAGCTATAGAGGTGACTCTAGCCAAATATATTAACAAGGTTCAGGTGTCCTGGGAACTTCCAGATACGATTTTACCATCATAACCTACATATGTGTTCAATTACGCCAGTTGAAATGACTGTCTTTTTATATAAACAGAGGATGACCACTGACCTCCTCCTGAGGTCAAACCTACTCTGATTTCATTCTTCCTAAAAAAGATTATGGAATATTTATCCCAGAAAATTTCTTAAGGAAATAGATTTGGATCATTGGCAATTTTATTTGGAGATTGCCTTTCAGAACGTGTGATTTCTCTAGGCATCAGATGGTCATGCTAATTTTCCAGTGAAAAAAGAAAAACTAAAATTGCCTTGAATTACTCATCTTGTTGATGGACAGGACTTCTTCATGCCTTCCTTAACTCCTGGTTCTCCTACCTACTATGGGTATAACCTGCGCTTTTCCTGCAGTATTATTAGAGCAAAGTCTTTAAAGTTCCCCTTTCCTGTTTCCATCAGTTAACTGTCTGATATTGGCTATCAGTGGGTATGCTGTCCCTAATCCTAACACTACTTCACTACTTGGTTTGGATTATTTGGTTTTGCAGACAAGGACATGATTGGAGCATGAAGACGAGGTCTGGGGAAAAAACAAGTTACATCTTGTCTTGTCGTAGTCCCATAACAAGCAGGGAAATAAGCTAGTCAAAACTGTCCCAATAAATCCAATAAATGTTAAAGGTATTTCCCCTTTGTGGCCAACTGCTCTTTCCTGGTCTCTTTTATTTTCGCAAGACCGGCCAAAAAAAAAAAAAAAAAAAAAAAAAGCACAAAGAGAGTGTGAGCTTGCTGATTTCATTTTATGGGCCAGTATTTGCAAGTGTCTTCATGACCTTGAGAGATAGTCTACCAGTGGATGCAGGAGTCTGATTTGTTTCCCAAAGCGCCCTGAAGGGTTTTTGCTGTCTAAATTCCAAATCTTGCCCAACTGTGAGCTCAGACTTAAATTCTTATGCAAAATGACTGCTGAATGAAAATGGTATTTGCACCAAGTCCTCTCAAATGCAAGCAAAATATAGTCTGTAGAATTATGAAGGAAGTGTTGATTAAGAAGTGACAGGAGATATTTGTGATAATGAAGGAAGGAACCACAGTTGTTTGGAGACCTGCCAAGTTCTTGCAATTAATTTTGCTCAGAAGTCAGCAGGATGCCCTCCTCTGGCTTGCAGACTGAGTGGGCATTTTGCTTCCCAGATTGGCTGGGATTTGGTTTGGTGTTTGAATTTAGGAATTTTCCCCCACTTGCTTTCCCCAGGCTTTCTAAAGCAACCATATTTTCATATGGAAATCCAGGGTCACTTTTCTTCCTGTCCATGGAGTGAAATAAAAAGGAGAAAATCTATCAATAGGACAGTGGCCTAATTTGGAGGCCTTCTCCTGTGTCATCATGACTCAGGTGTAAAGCAGGCGCATGGGTTGTGAATGTGAAGGGAGTCCTTTCCAAATGCACGGAAAGGCTCACAATATGCAGTAGACACTTCAGTATACAACTGATGGATCAGCTCCGGGCTGGCAGGGGCTGAACCTGCAATTAAATCCCTGAACTATTCAGATGAATTTGATAATTTGGCCATGATTATGAACACAGAAAATAAGAGGGGTTTGTGCTAAAATCACTGGGTGAGTTTGTTAGGGAACCGAATAGTTCCACAGTATCAGTGTATGTTCCCACTGCCTACTTTCTTATAGACAAAAGCTACCTTTAAAGAAAGGAAGTCTCCAAGAAACTACCCCTCATGAGATCAAAGTTAATATCACCAATAGGATGTCTTGGGAAAGACACACGATCTCTTATGCAGCAGGTGTGTGTAACTGGAATCTAATTGCGAGGAAGTAATCAGACAGGCGGAAATAGAAGGGTATTCTACAAAACAGCTGTCCTGTGCCCTTGGAAAGCTCTCGGGGCCATGTCTGTTCCAAATTGAGCACATTAAAGAGACAAGATGAATAAATGCAGGGCATGGCCCTGGCTTAGATTCTGGGTCAGGAAAGAAAAAAAAAAGGTCAAAGTATGTTATTACAACATCTGGTGACATTTGAATATTGAATATCTATTAGATATTAGATATTAGGTAATACATCAATCTTAATTTCCCGAATTCAATTATTGAATTGGGGTTATGTCAAATAATATCCTTATCCTCAGAAGATATAGACTGATGTATTGAGGATTAGTGAACTGTTCGGCAAAATAATAATAGTAGTATGTATGGCTGTCACGTGTGCCTGCTGTATGTCTGCACACACACACACACACACACACACACACACACAGAGCAAATGGGACAATAGTAGGGATTTAGATGAACAGTATATGGGATTCTATTTTGGAAGGCGGAGTAGTAGTTTGGTAATTTTTCTGTAAGTTTACATTGTTTCAAAATGAGAAGTCAAAAAAGCAGCAAAGAAAGAGGGGCTTGGAGAAGAGGACAAGAGAGGTTTGGAGACATTTCAGGCCCATCTGTATCTAGACTCTTGTAGGGATACAGTCCCTCTGTCCCCCAGCTGTCCTCAGAGAGCCTTTCCTGGGCTAGATGAGAGATCCCATTCAGCATTTGTTATGTTCACATCACCCGGAGTTGCCTTCAAATCCACCGAGACAAAGCAGTGGGTAGAAGGCAGGGCGTCTTCACCTGCTGGCGTGCGAGTTTGAAAGGAATGTGCGTAGAGTAACAGCAAGTTCCTTCTTCAGCTCAGCAGTTCTCTCAGTGTGGACTCCATCACAATGGACTTGCAGGGCCTTCCAAAGAATTGGGGTTCCCTCACCCTTTCCTAAGATAGTTCTCTGTTCAGTGTTGACCAAGCAACCCGGGGCATTTATTTTTCTCTTCATGATGGCCAAAGCTCATCTTTCTATCATCCTAAACTGGCCTTTGATTGTGAGAGGAATATTCTTCCTGCTCCTGTCCTGTAAAAGATTCAGGAAATAATGAAGAAGCACAGTAATTCCTATCTTTAAAAAATCTTCAACTTAACCATATTGATTTGATGACAGTTTTGCTGGAAAGTTGGAGGCGAGGGAGAAAGCCATTGCAGAAGAGATATCTATGAGCATTTTCCTGAGTGAGGGATTTTCCAAAGTCTGAGGAGGGAAAAGAAATTAATTAGTTAAATTTTATTAAATGCCGTTCTTGCTTAGCCATTATATTTTTCATTTATGTTTATGTTGCTTTGAAGATCTCCATTCCATAAAGCCATTTAAAAAATGTTTCAGCTGCATCATTGTACTTAAAAGGTCTACTCTCATCTCTCTCTTTAATAGCCTCTGGTTTATAAATGACTATCTAGTAACCACTAGACTGTGCACTACCAATGAGCTTCTAATAACTGGAATTTGATTCTTTGGAAGTAGAGAGTAGAGTGTAGCTCTGGAGTGAGGCAAGTTTTTTGGCGAGTGATTAACATAAGCTCTCATGAGGCAGCTTACGGGTTTTCTCAAAGCATGATGCTTGAACCTGTGTTAGTGCCCTAACCAGTTCCTACCTGTCTACCAGCGAAGGATAGGAACTCAAAGGGTTTAGAAACTTGCGTGGCAATTTGTTAAAATAATTGTATTTTTATTTTTTAAATTTTTATTAAATATTTTAAATTAGTAATTAAAAATTGGATCCTTCTGTTTTGCTTTTGCTCTTTTCTAAAAAAGTTTTTAATTTGGGGGCACCTGGGTGGCTCAGTGGTTAAGCAACTGCCTTCGGCTCAGGTCATGATCCCGGAGACCCCGGATCGAGCCCCACGTCTGGCTGCCTGCTTGGCGGGAGGCCGGCTTCTCCCTCTCTCACTCCTGCTGCTTGTGTTCCCTCTCTGGCTGTGTTTCTCTCTGTCAAATAAATAAAATCTTAAAAAAAAAAAGTTTTTAATTTGAATTCCAGTTAGTTAACATACAGTGTAATTCAGTTCATGTGTCCCATATAGCAATTCAACACTCCATCCAACACCTGGTGCTCCTCACAAGTTCGCTCCTTCATCCTCATCCCCTGGTTTCCCATCCCCTGCCCGCCGCCCCTCTGGGGACCATCTGGGTGTTCTTTGTAGTTAAGACTCTGTGCCTTGGTTTGCTTCTCTCTTTCTCTTTTTCTCCTCTCCTTTTAGAACCTACTAGAGCCTACCAGGACAATGGTTAGGAAATCACCGCTCTACTCTACAACTCTGAGAGACAGGACACTCTCCCCGTTGAGAGAACTGGACACTGAAGACTCTAATAATTGTGTGATTATTTCAACTACAGCAGCCTCTCCCCTGCTTGCCTGCCTCTCGCCTCAAGCCCTGTGTTTACCTTCCTCACCGCAGACAAACACAAAGATGTGCCACAGACATGACCACTTCCCTCTCCTGCATCTAGCACACCCATGGCTCCTGGTGCGTGGAGGATAAATTCCACAGCCCTCGCCTAGACCCACAAGGTGCCCAGTCCTCTCATCCGCTGCTACCCCTTCTCCCTGCCTGCCCTCTCCTCTCTCCTTTTTTCTTAAATTCTCAGCTCAGATGTCCCTCATTTAGCTAGACATTTTCTGATCCCTAATATACCCTAGCCAGTCCTGCTCGCTGTAGGTCATCGGTGTCTGGGGATTTGTGTCCCCCACTGGATTGCAAGACCTAGAAGAGCAAAGCCAGCAACTAAGTCACTACCACATTCCCAGCATTCTTTAGTGCAGGACTATGCAAGGCAGGTACTCAGGGAATACTGAATGAGGGGATGGAAGGACAAAGGGATGATGGATGGGTCGCTATTTTTGATGTGTATGTAATGTTTGCATCTTCACATAGTTCCTTCCCAGAATTTCAGCCTGAAGTTTTTTGAAAATCTCTTTCTTTGCATTTGTCTCCCCTGTACTCCTGCCCCCACTGTTTTTTTTTTCATTGTTACCTAATATTTTATTTTTATTGTATTTTACAAGTAGGTATTGATTTGTGATGGATCAGGGATGGGGAGGAATCTATCTCTTTACCATAGACCACTTGTGAAGCACATTGAGAATTCAAGGCTTGGCCTGTGTTAAATGTTTTGGAAATTCTATCTTCATCTCTCAATTCTGCTTATATCTGGAAACATGCATTGTATTCTCTCTTCCCTGTAGACTTGTCATCTTAACTCCTCAGTTCCCAAAGCAGAAGACAGCTTCTGACTGACCCACACATTGAGTCACAGTGTTGCTTCCCACAGCTGAGTGACTTTGAGGAGGGTACTTACCATTTTGAACTTCACTTTTATCTGCAATATGGAGATAATACTAATGCCTAATTCAGAGAATTGTTTCAAGGATCGGGTGAAATATTGTGTGTCTAATACTTAGCATACAATGTGTGCTCAATATTTATTAACTGTCCTTTTCCATTCAGAACATAGTTGACTTCTTTCTCAATGGGTCTACTTGTAAAAATAAAAAAATCAATGTAACTCGGGGCACCTGGGTGGCTCAGTTGGTCAAGCGACTGCCTTCGGCTCAGGTCATGATCCTGGAGACCCGGGATCGACTCCCATATCGGGCTCCCTGCTCGGCGGGAGGCCTGCTTCTCCCTCTCTCACTCCCCTGCTTGTGTTCCCTCTCTGGCTGTGTTTCTCTCTGTCAAATAAATAAAACCTTAAAAAAAATCAATGTGACTCTTATCAAATATTTTTTCCTGGTAGGTCTACTTTTCTCCCCTCCACTGCCATGCACGGCCTCACAGGTTGTACACTGCCCAACCCCAAAGGGTGTCGTTCATGTAGATCACAATATACAGAGTCTAGGTGGAGGTGTACATAGCACCCAGGTCCTCATTCTCTGTTAATCAATTAATAATACCAATCTTTAAATAAAAGAAAGAATATGTAGTGGGATCAGAAACAAATACCTCAATGGTTTTGTAGATAGATTTTCTTTATCATTATTAAGAGATAAAATGAAATTATGAATAGGGAACGAAGTGGCTTAAACACTTTCATACTATTTCAAATATTAGGTGTCATCATTATGATTACTTAATTAAGAACATTTATCCAATTGAGGCAGCCTAATAGATTCTGGAATCTAATTTTAAGTCACATTGCAAATAGAAAGCATTTATTGAATGATTTGGATGCTTAAATGTTAGGAGAATGAGTAAGTGGTTCCTTGATCCGCACTTCTCTCTCATTATTCTCCCTTGGATTTCTAGGCTAATCCACTAGAGCTATCAGAGACAAAAATTCATTGGGACAAAACTGGATGGGAAAGGGGTAAAATGATAACATGCCAAGGAAAGTCAGAATCTGCTTATTTACCAGATAACAGGGAGAACCATTAATCTCTTGTGCATGACCATGAAATGGGATAAATAACCAAATGACAGTTTTATGAAGTTAAGCCTGAATCACATTCATCCTGTATCTTCTAGACATGCCCTAGATGTTTTGCAGTCAAATTACTGTTTTAGTCCACTTGAGGGGCGATGATTAGCATATTTATTGGCTAATGATGAGCTATCAAATTATCAGCCACTGGTCAGAAACATGTTACTTGCCAGGTCCGTGGTGAATAGCCTACAGCCAAACAGATGGCTGTCGGCTCTGTAATGCCAACAGGCTTGTTGGAAGGCTCTCCCTTTGCCCCTGACCCAGAGCAGTTGGAAAGAAGGACTTAAGGAGGAAAAACAACCTTAGAACAGAAAAATCAGTTTGCATAAGGAGGATGGACTTCTTTGGGAGGATAGGAGAGAAGCAGAATCACTGGAGAGAGAGAAAGCGAGAGAGAGAAAGAGCAAGAGAGAGAGGAAGTGGGAGGAGAGAGAGAGGAAGAGAGAGAGAAGGAGAGAAAGAAAGAACGCTAGAGAGAGAGCTAGAAAGGGGAGGAAGAGAGAGAGAGAGAGAGCACTTTCATAGTGGAGCTTTTCTTTAAGACTCTTTGAAATAATGATAAAAAGACTTTGGCTGTGCAAAACCGTGTGAATTGAGAAAGAAGCAGGAAATGCTTAAAGAAACAGGATATTGTACCCGGTTTAGCAAAGGCCTTGAGGAGTTATGCCCACGGAGCTGTGATGTCTGCAGTGCAGCCCCATAGAGAAGGCGGTCAGTCAGCCAGATTCCCCCTGGTGTCAGAAAAAAGCTCAGGACCACTGGGTAAAAAATTGCAGAAGGGCCGATTTGAACGCCAGCTGAGGAATTCCCCCTTCTTTCTTGTTCTGCCAGAATTACCTGAAATGAAATTAGATCGCTCTGCAGGAGCAAAGGGATGCTTGCAGACAGAGAGACATTTAAGCAAAGCCTAGATCGTGCATAATTAATACATTACTACTGACCTCCTGAAATGGGATTCTGAGATACACCAGACTCTGCTCACGGATGCCCTTGTCCTTATGAAATAGTTTATTGTTGATAAATCTCTGATATTTTCCCCAGCTTTCCTTCACATCATTAGGCTATTCAAATCATTCATTTCAACAATTTCCGCACCAAGCTTTATAATTTATGTAAGCGGTTCCAATTAAAAGCTGTATTACTTGTCCTCTCGCTTCGTTTGCTTATACTCAAAACAATTTGTGCTAATTTTTCAGTTACCATGCCATACAGACTGCTAACTTCCAGTGCCAGACAAGAACAACACTTAGGTCTTCTGTTACTCTGCCACGTATTTACTCACTGCTGCAACATATAAATATATTTGGGGGGGGGTTCCAAATAGACCTTGGGGCAGAGAACTTTCTTTATATGAACCTATTTGCTGAGAAATGAGTTTGGTAAGTGTCTTCACACCAGTGGCCTAGAAGGTAAAATATAAGATGAAATTAGCCAGATAATATGCTAATTCGTCAAATTAATGTCTGTGCCTCTAACTCTAAATGTATTTCATAATATAGCAGCAGGGCCCAGTTACATAAATATCTGCAGATCAATGTGTTAGAAGAATCACATTTTAATGCAAAAAGTTTATCTCTTTTAAAAGCTTTTTGTAGCTCTAACATTAATAGCTCTCTTTTACATTAGTTTGCTTTCTCAGTGCTCTGGAGTCTTTGAGGAACTCTTGGGTCTTCTGTTATTTTTGATGAAAAGTATTGCTCGGGCATGGCTTATAACTTTCCAACGGAGAGCAGGTCACCCTGTAATTTAAAGGAAACAAACAAAAAAGTTAATACAATACAGCGCCGCAGGAAAATGTCTCAGACCTTAATGACCATCAGCTGATGGGCCTGGATGGCTGTTTTCTGCAGTGTGGTACTTGGGGATCCGAGCTATACCTGCTGGAATCAGTTTACAGCTCTAATCTAATAAAAAGATCAGGAAGATGAGGGGTAGTGTGGAGGGGAAACAGTGGGGGTTGCAGATCTTGGGATTTAAGGTGTTGGTACCTTTTCCCTTTCAAGTAGAAACTGTTAAAGCACAATGAAATCCTCCCACAGTCCAGATCAGGAGAGGAGAGTAATTTTTGTTGTTGTTGTTAAAGTCATCTTACAATGCATTTCAGCCTGGGGCACCTGGGTGGCTCCCTCGGTTAAGGGGACTCAATTTTCAGCTCAAGTTATAATCTCTGTGCTCAGGGCATGATCTGCTTCTCTTTCTCCTCTGCTCCTCCTCACTGCTCACATGGGCTCACTCTCTCAAATAAGTAAAATCTTTAAAAAATGCATTTTCAACCTATAACATTTCCTAAAATGCCCAAATTCTCAATATTTATAATATTTATACTCTGAATACTAAACCGTGAGCGTTACTGACTTGGTCTGATTTGTGGATTTATGAAGAAAGGAGGCTATATTTCAAGACATGAGAACCCAGGTGCGCCTGCCCACATGGGGGGGCAGAGTTTAGCATGGGAGGTTTATTGGTTTCCTTTTGACTTTTTCCTTTCTTTGGGAATATTTTGAGCTTATTTTTTAAGGAATTTTGAAAGTCCAGAGAGTAGTATAACAACTGTATTTTGTGTGTACCTGTTACGTTTTGTGACATAACACGAGGTAGTTATTCTCTGATGTTCGTTAATGTTGAGATGTCTTGATTTATGTTGTTCATTTTAGTAGCTTCATTTTCTGAGTACCCCATGATTTATGTATCTCAGTCACCACAGATGGGTGTGTGTGTTATTTCCAGTTTTTGACTATTACAAAAAATAATTTCCTAATCAGACTTCACATCTAGAATATAATTTTAGAAGGAAATTGTGGTGTCCAAGCATATGTGCTTGTAAATTGTCCTTCAAATGTCTCAACGTTAGTTGGTTGGAATACCCCTCTCTCCACACACTTACAAGTACCTGGGATTCACTTTCTCTTACCTTTAACGGGAGGTAAATAAATTTGAATTCACTGATTTTTCTCTCCAGATGTAATGCTCTATGACAGAATGCTTCACTTAGGATCATGCCCTCTCTTCCTCTCCCCCACTCCTTCTGCTCTCTCTTCCTCTTCTTTACTCCTGTCCTCTTCCCTCCTTTTCCTTCCTCTCTCTTTCCCCTTCCTTCCTTTCCCTCATCTCCTTCTTCTCTCTCCTCCTGTTTTCTTCTTGTCTACATTCTCATCCAGACCCATGGCTTCAGTTGCCAGTGACATACAGAATTCAAGGAAAGATAGTATTTCAGTGAGAAAGTGCTCAACTGTGGATTGTGAGCAGTGGGACACAGATGCCGTGTCTCCCTTTGTTGACCAGTACTGAGTCTGTCCCATAGTAGATGGTCAATAACATAGTCTGAAATAAATGACTCTTAGTTAAACATAGAATTCAGAGATACATTGCAAGATTCTATAACTTTTCCCGTCTTATAAAAGAGAACCATCAAAAGCAGCTATTAGGTCAAATATACAAGGTACAAAGTGTGGGTCATAAACAATGAATCTTGGAACACTGAAAAATAAATAAATAATTGATTGATTTAAAAAATACAAAAAATATGCAAGGTACAGAAATCTTGCCTCTTCTTCTTCTTTTTTTTTTTTTTTCCAGAGCCCTCTTTGCTAGATATTTCTTTGTATTAATTTAAACCACACTGTTTGGTAGAAAGTGCCCCACGTTTTTGTTCTCTGCTTAAAATGGTTTGTTTAGTTATTATTATTGTTTTTTTAATGCGGAGATTCCCTCCACAACTTTGAAGAATTTTGAAAATGACTAGAAGTTAAATTTGAGTGGATCTGACCCATGGTGACACCCCAAACACAAGAATCACTATTCTGTGGCTCTGGAATGAACAGGTTCTGTCTGGCTTCACTCTACGGCACACTTCAAAGTTTGAATGTGCAGTTGACCAGAGATCGGTGGGTTGGTTCATTCTTTTTCCTGGGAGAATAAAACACTAAAAATGTCTGTAGTGGAACTGGCTTACTAGAAATTTATTTTTAAGTCCTCCAGACAAGAATAATTTTTATTTCATTATTGTTTTCTCATTTTTGCCCTATTTGATTTTTTTTTAAATCAAACTGGAAAAGACAACATGAACTAAACCTTCACAACTTAGCTCAATACCTGATACATGCTACCAGCCTTTATGAGTTCCTTTGAGGGTAACAAAGGATATTACTAATTTTTAATGGAAAATAGTAGAAAGAAGGCTGCTGGTTTTTCCCTCTTAGGTTTAGTGGTAAAATTATTATAGTGGATACATTTTTTTTTTGGTTTTGTTTTTTATTTTGGTTTTGTTTATTTTCTTTAATTAATTGACTTATGTGTGTATTTGTTATTTTATTTGCTGCCTAACTTCTGCCACCCTTCTTCTGTAGACCAGATAGAAACAGGGAAAGCCAGTCTTTTTAGTCAATGAAATTTAACTGGGAGTAGTCCCATTCCTAGTTCTAGGTATGGTTATGGGACTCAGGGCCCATCATTTCTTTCTCCTTGCCACAGGGACTGGTTTAGGCTTGGGCACATGAGGTCTAAGACTTCTCAAAAATCTGAATGAGAGCTACTGGTCTTGAATCTAAGAGCCTAGAGCTTTGGCAGCCATCTTTCACCAGAAGGACCCAGAACGAGGCTGACATAGAGGAGAACAGAGATTCCCAGCATCTAGGTCCTGGTGACATCATCATCATGTGGTCAGCCCATTTAAACTCTGTACTTTTCAGTTACATGGATAAATTTCCTTTTAGTTTAAGGAAATTTGGATGCATTTTTGCCACTTGCAACTAAAAGAGCTTACACAGATCTGCTTCCTTTAGCAGAGAATTATGAAACAATAAATTCATCCTAACTTCATTCTCTACAATCTAGAGAACCTAGAATCTAGAAAAATCTGGAATCTAGAATCTAGATGGTTACATGATAAGGACCACAAAGAGTGGTCAGGGGTTTGAAATTAGCCTACGAATCTAATCAGAGAATACAGCAATACTGTTGTTGGAAAACTGACGCCCAGGCTTATCCTTCTTTGATATTAGTTAGGAAACTCAGATAAAAAGGTTTGCTCCAGTAGGTCCCCACTCTATTTATAGTTCTCCTTCTCCTGGTAATTAGAAACCGTCCTCTCCTATTGAGATGCATATATGAGATATGAAGGAGAGACCCCCGTATGGTCCTAAACACCTGCCTGTGTTGTATAAAGTTCCTGAGAATTTAAACACATGATAAATAAGAGTCCTATTAATCAACAAGACTCATGGTGATGGAGTGACCATAAAAATGTAAGCTATTTAGGGGAAGATATACTGTTAGCAGAATGAGATTTGAAAAGCATTTAACTCTGGATCATTTTCTTTACAAAAACATCCCATCTCCATCTCTGTCTCCTTGGAACATTAAACACAAATGAGTCCAAGCAAAATAGTAAGTCTTTCGATGATTTATGGTTAATATTAAATCCAGAGAAAAACACACCAATTTGAGACATTATTGTTATTAAGGAACAGTCAATGCTTTTATCTTTGCAATCAGCACGTACGCTCATGTTCTCTTTTTTTTTTTTTTTTTTTTTTGCATATTTGCAGTCATGGTCATTTTCAAGGCAGTATATATAACTGGATTTGGGTTTTTTTTTTGTCACAAAGGCTTCTTCTGTTTGGAAAGATTTCATAATTTAATATTATCCCCAGCAAATAATTTTACTTTCAGAGAAAAGATATGAGACAATGCTGACACAAATGGGAAACACGTCTGGGATGCTGTGTTATCGCCATTTAGTCCCCAGAGGAGTTTTCCTTTTACAGTTTCCTCCTGTGCCATTAAACACCTACATTTGTATTCTACAGCTACATGGTCGTGGGTTCCTTTGTCCATCACTTCTCTCATCAGATTGGAAACCGTTTCTTATCTTTTCCTATCCTGTTCCAGCAAAAATGCACTATTTGTACCAAGCCAACAAAACCTTATTTATAAACTATGATAGGACTGAAAACACCTAAAACCAAAAGAACAGTTGGTGGTATTCTTTGAAAAATTGAACCATTTAAGAAAGACACAAAACTTATCAGATCCCTGCTCCGGGTACTGGAGCTGAATCATCCTGCGGTTCATTCAAACTTTTCCATTGTCCTTGGGGCAATGACTAAGGATGGGAAATAGTAATCCCAACAACACAAAACAAACTCCCTTTTCTAAACGCCCAAAGCAAAATGGAAACTTTTAAAATTATCTGGACAGACACTCCCGGGACAGCTACCACAAGGAACACGAATAAGAGTTGATGATGATGTGGTTCAAATAACTGCCAGCGGTTCCCAATGTGATTATTAGAATAGCAAACATGTTTATGTGGGAAGAATATGACCTTAGTTTTGGAACAGATTGAGGAAGCAGTCATATGAAGTTTTAACATTAAAATATAAATGGAGTGAACAAGGAGGGGCAAAAAATGTTCTAACTTTATCCCCAGAAAAGTTATTCCCACCTTGTCCCCAAAAGAATCTGTTTCATGTTCTCACACCACAGTCCACCTTTCAATAAAAGCACGTTCAAGGTTGGGGCGCCTGGGTAGGTCAGTCAGTGGGATGCCCAACTGGTCACAATCTCAGGGTTGTGAGATGGGGCCTGGTTGTGGGCTCCAAGCTCAGCACAGAGTCTGCTTGTCCCTCTCTCTCTGCTCCTCCCCTGCTCATGGGTGATCTCTTTCAAGTAAGTAAATAAAATCTTTTAAAAAAATAATAAAAACACTTTCAAGGTTGAAGTTTTTTAAAGATTTATTTACTTGAGGGAGAGAGAGAGAAAGAGTAGGGAAGAGGCAAAGGGAGACCCAGAGAGAATCCCAACAGACTCTGCGCTGAGCTGAAAGCCCGACAAGGGACTAGTCTCAAGACCCTGAGATCATGACCTGAGCGGGAATCTAGAGTCCAACAGAACCACCCAGGTGCCCCAAGGTTGAAAATTTTAAATTTGTATAGATTTTCAAGGGCAGGGACTGCATAATTTTTTTTTTTTTATTATTACCACTGAGTTCTCAGAGCCTAATGCCATGTTTCATACGTAGGAGATACATAAATATTTGTGAATTAATTAAAAATTTATACAAATGCCCACTGAATATTGCTTATTGTGGTGGTTGGGAGAGGGACCTACATGTTAAATAATAGGGGAATTCTTTAAAATGTATTTTGGTACAATTATAATAATGAGATGGCATGAAATCAACAAAATTAATGTTTTTAAAGAATTTGTAAGGATATTGGCAAACGGACACTTGGTACTTAGTAAAGAAAGGCAGACAAAAGTCTGCGCAACTTTGAATAATGAATGATTCTAGGGAATTTGCACAATTATTTTCTTTTTATCTCTCTCCTTTTCTGTTGCTCCAATTAATTGCTTTAGGGTTATTTTCTTACTCTCCACGCTCCTCAGATAGGAAGCTAATCCCATGGATATGTAAGAGTGAGGCTTAAAAACTCTTTGTGGAACTATTTGGCTCCTGTATAAGGTTGGCTCTAAGCATTATTTGACTTCCAATGTGTCATATAGACAGATAATTCCCTTAGGATTCTTCTGTGCACTTAATTTCCACATAAGACATCTCAAGGGACGTAAAAAAGTACAACTTGTAAAAGAGGATTCCGTTCCATGGGAAAAAACAGAATAAACCCATGTAATGCATGATAGGCAAATGCAACATATCTATAGACTGTGTTAACTGGAAGTAAACATGGGGAGGACTCATATTTTTATACAGTAGACCACTGTTTCTAAGACCACGTTCCAGAGAACCCTAACTCCCAGAGATCCTCATCTGCTGG
The DNA here is from genome assembly GCA_004023965.1 of Spilogale gracilis. Lineage (NCBI taxonomy): Eukaryota > Metazoa > Chordata > Mammalia > Carnivora > Mephitidae > Spilogale > Spilogale gracilis. The sequence continues at coordinate 64,830 of PITA01002000.1, forward strand.
TCCAACAAGGAAGGGTTTCTACTCAGCCAAACTTGAAAAATTCTGTGTACTGTCTCTTTTCTTGAAATGCACAAATTGTATTTACATATTCAAGGTTCAGAAGAGTCCCCCAGCCAAAACAAACAAACAAACAAACAAACAAACAACTGATGAACATCATTCATAAGTAAACAAACTTATTTGCACCAGATAATGTTGTTTCCTAGGTAAGTTTATTAAATTAAACACTACCAATCATTTTCTCTCAATAGCAAGTTAATAACATCACCACACCTTTTTCTTTCTAAAGAACAAAACCCCAAGACCTTCTTGAAGCTTCCAGATTCTGAAATTTCATCATACCATCTTATTTTATTTATAGAATCTAGGACAATATAACTCGTGAGCATGATGGCATAGACATTTGGTAGAGTATAACAAAGCATCATTGAGCTAGCACTGACTCATGATCTGTGTGACTTAGTCATTTGCTAAGAAACTTATCTCCCCAAGCAGTAGTGTCATAGATCACACGATTCTCCTTAGCAAATAAGCAAATTATAAATTACCGTATATGGTGAACATACGGTGGGTATGTGGGGCCAGTGAAGAGGTGCTTTAACGTTGTGAATTCTGTAGCATCTACAAATAAGACAGATTTAGGTAATATATGGCTTAATTTTTCTAAATTGTTTTAATAACCTACATCAGATATCACACTTATTTTTAATATATATATTACATATTTTAATATGTATTTGAAAAAATACCACCAGCACACCAAACCTGTGATTTTCCAGATCCTATTGTTTAGAAGGAAGCTAAAGTAGGTCTAAGGTTTTGAAAATGAATTAATGAAGAAAAATATTGTAAGCATGAACAGTACGAGTGATACACCGCAAAAATCTCTAAGGGGTTGTGTAAATGACAAATTTGAGTGGACTGACTCAGGAGATTCGTGTTACCATCTCCCACATCAAATGACATGGTTCCTAAATCCAGCTGCGCACTGGAATCATTTGGGAAGCTTCCACAAATAACGCAATCTCCACTCTAGACTAGTTTAATCTAAATCTCTGGACATGGGATATGGGCATCAATAAGTTTTGAAAGTCCCCAGGTGACTCTAGTGTGCAGCCGGGGTTGAGAACCATTGGGTTTAGGTGTCATCCTAATCTGGCTAGGGCTGCTGAATCATTTCTTTCTTCCAGCTGCTTCTGGATCTTACTCTGATCTGACTTGTCTACATCCACCCCATTCCAGTCCATCTAGCCACACTGGTTAGCTATTTCCTTGAACCAGAATTGAAATATTAGCTGCAGGGAGTTCTTGATCTTTCTATACACATGGTTCATGTTCCAGCATTTAGCCTAGTTTCCTGAATCTATATCATAGACTTCAGAGATTTATTTGTATATCAGAGAGAGAGAGAGAGAGAGAGAGAGAGAGAGAGAGAACATACACGTGTGAGCAAGCAGGGGGAGGGGCTGAAGGAGACAGAATCTTGAAGCAGTAGCCCTGAAATAGGGTTCATCCCAGGACCCTGAGATCATGACTAGAGCCAAAACCCAGAGTTGGATGCTTAACTGACTGCACCACCCAGGCGCTCCAGATTACATAAGATTTTATAATTGAATTTTTACTGTTCCAGCTATTTGTGTTTTACATACAACTGTGCAAATCCCATGTAAAAGTTGGAGATACAACTTTTCTCTCGTGCAAATGAACTCTGCAACAAAGCTCTAAAACATTTGAAAATGCTTTCTATAAGATTTTTCTTCATAAAGTTTCTATAATTGTGCTGATCAGTTTCTTTTGTAGATGTCCTTCATTTGGGGATATGAAAGCATCTCTTCTGAACTGAGTTAGAGGGTGTTTACCCTATTATTTAAAATTTTCAGTTTTGTTCCCTTCTCTGTCCTCCACATGCCTTACTACCACCCTGCCCGGCCGCCCCCCGCCTTCCCAACTCTGCACAGACTCCCACTCTCAGGCTTCCCTCAACTACAGCAGGCTATGGTACTCAAATAAAAGATGATTTTTGTTTTCTCTTTTATTGTATAAATAATTGCCAATGCCCATCAATGCACATCATGTGGAAGTTGCACATGCAAAAACAGATTTTATTTGATATACCTAGGCTGTGTGCTTGACTATTTTAGTTCATGATCCTGGGACTGAGGCAGAATATCAACCCTTAAAACTACAGAAAGCAAAGGGATAGGAAGTTATTTCCTGGCTTCAACATTGACCTATTTATTCTCTTACACCTGCAACTAATTTGTTCTTTTCTGAATGCAAGCAAATGTAAAAATGATCTTTCTTTTTTTTTTAAGATTTAATTAATTAATTTATTTAAGAGAATGAGACATTGAGAGAATGAGTGGGGAGAAGCAGAGGGAGAAGCAGACTCCCAGCAGAGCAGGTAGCCCCACACGGGACTTGATCCCAGGACCCTAGGATCATAATTTGAGCTGAAGACATGTTTAACTGACTGAGCCACCCAGGCTCCTGGGTCTTCTCTTTTGAGTCATCCAAATTTTACAGGGCATTTTAACTTCTTTTCAAAGTTTCTTTTCCTGTGAATCTTTCCTTGTCTACCTTCCATTCCTCCTTTTGCTAATCCCTTCCTTTTGTGAACCTCCCAGTTGACAGTAGACTCTTGGGATTCAGAAGGGATCCAATATGAAATTTTGTGAACTTCTGATATTGAGAACATCTCTACGGCAGGTTGTCAGATCTTTTCTGTAATGGTAAATATTAGTAGATATTTTCAGCTTTGTGGATCATACTGCATCCGTGGCAACTTCTCTACTCTGCCATTGTAGTGTGAAAGCAGCCATAGGTGATAATGAAAGAATAGGTATGGATGTGTTTCAATAAAACTTTATTTAAAAAAAGAACAGGTAGAGGGCTAGATTTAGTCTACTAACCTCACTCTACAGCATATAATTGTTCCCACAAAGCAGAATAAAGCAAAACTGAGAAATCTTAGTGACATCCGCAAACATAACTGAGTAAATAAAAGATTAAAGTCACTTATAAACCTATTAAGATTCATTCTGCTTTTAAAATGAGCTCTGTACATTGTATGTTAGTATGATTTTGTTATTGGCTATGAACTTACCTGAATCTGTGATGTTTTATTCACTTACCAGAGCTACTCCATGTAGGAAGACAAGCAGAGAACAACAAAGCTGTGCTAAGATGCCGAGGCCAGATTATAGGCGTGCTACTAGTTCATGTGTTCACCTCCACGCACCGGTCCTTTTAAAGGGCCATTGACCTTTAGCAACCATTATGAAGAGTGTCAACTGCAACATTTCTATTTGTGTATATGAAGACTTTTGTGTATCAGGCAAGTTATCACTAAGTTATATACACCGCCTAAATCCCTCAGTGTTCTGTTTGTGTGAGCTGGGCCTGTCTACACAACCGGATGACCAACTCCCATTTGTCCACATCTGCCACAACGCTTAGCAGAGGATGAAACACACTGTCAGTAAACGAACATATTTAAATTCTACAACCACTGGCTTAAGACATCGTTCCAGCTCGGGTGTTGCTTCTGATTGTAAATATATTCATCAGTGAAGGCATTTTGATTATGTGAGTGAGCAATATAAGCCAGCTCTATGTGAATTCAGCTGAAGTGATAGGATTGTTGTGTAGGGAGTCCCCTTGTTTACATGGCATGGATGGACCTTGATGGCCTTACCCTAATTCTTAAATAGTGTTGACGTTCTTGGCACAATTGGGAAGTTCAAATTACTTACTTATTATTCTCTATATAGCAATTCTTTACCATGGTACTGACATTTATTATACTACTCTGTGCCAAATGCTGAAACAACAAGGAACAAAGCATTATCTCTGTTCCGGAGGAGCTCCAGGCAAATGAGAATGTTGGGCATTCCAGTAGTAAGAATAACTCTATTCTGCTGTAAGAACAATACAAGGCATGGAGAGAGACAGAGTGGAAGGGCACCTCACCAGATTAATAAGGTCTAAGACGGCTTTTCGAAGGCAGTGACATCTGAGCTGAAACCAAAGGATGAATGAGTGAGGGGTTAGCTGGGTGAAGGCCCGGCTGAGGGTAAAAGGGAAAGTGTTCCAAAAAGAGAGAATTGCTTTATGAAGCCCTAAGGCTCAGTCACATGATCCCAGTCTCTGTAGGAAAATATGCCCAATAACAGTGCTGGCCCCAGGATATGTGATTTTTGTATGATGTGCCCTGAACATCCAATGAGCTGAGAAGAGTGAGGCGTCCAGGGACCGTGTTGATTGATTTAACACATGCTGACACAGCTGAAACATTGGAGGGAATATGCTAGAAGGAATCCTCCCAATGAAGTTAAAAACAGGAGTTGATGGTGAAGGGAATCTTAGATGTTTCCTCCTTTTGATGCCAGTTAGGACATGATAGATTGTAATGGGTCTCCGAGTGTTTGCAGCTGCATAATTCTCACTTTGTCAACAGAGCCAACCTTAAAAAACAAGAACAAATAAAGAAACCATCAAAAGACAATTTTTCTTTGCCTCACTTCATCACCAGACACCCATCACAAGTCTCCTGGTCAACCAGCCTCTTCTTCCCTTCACGCTCTATCCCTGCTCTGACCTTCCCCTTCTAGGCACACCTATTACAGTAATACCCACTTCTAACATTGAGCTGTTGTAAAGGGCTCTCAATTTCTGAATTCTTATTCAGAATGTCCCTTTTTGTTTTGATGGTACATGCAGGGGTGAGTCCTCCCTCCCTCCCCGTCTCCCATCCCCCACATGTATCATTTTAGTACCTGTTTGAATGAAAAAGTAAGTGATTCAGATAAATGATAAGGAGATAGTAGTTTAGGCACCACGTGGATATTTTGATAACTATAAATGACTGGCATTTGGGAAATATTATTTAGTAAAGGATGTGCATTTTTAGAATCTAATCATAGTTTGGATCCCAGATTTACTAGGTAATGTCTTGAGAAACTTACTCCATCTTGCTGAAGCTCAGGTTTTGAAATCTGTGAAGTGGGTCGGTGCACCCTACAGCAGCAGTTTTGGGTTTGGGAGGCACGGGTTTAGACGCTTAAAAGAAAATTCTGAGATGAGTGTCTGGTATGTTCCACGTGGTATCAGCGTTAATTCCCTCCCTCATTGCTTCCCATCTCTCTTACTGTATTTCGATGCTGTTCTCCTTCAGGGAGACCTGGACCTAATCTTTATGATGTAACTACCATTACTCTGCACAGTGCTTTCCGCCTGAATTTACACAGAGCCTTTTTTTTTCTTTTTTCCTCCCATTTTAGTTTATAGCTCTTCATTTCCATGTTCAAAGCTACTGAGCAAAAAGGCAAATGACTTTCCCTTTTAGGACCATCTCTGGGGGTGCAGCAGTGTTGTGACAAAGGAGATCACAAATTTACTTTTCTGTTTTCTAATCACCTTGATTACAGCAATGGTATTAAGATATTTTTATTGTGGGTTTCTGAATTCTCATTCAGAATGTCCCTTTTTGTTTTGATGGTACATGCAGGGGTGAGTCCCCCCTCCCTCCTCGGCTCCTATCCCCCACATGGGTTTGGTGTGAAAATAAAGTATGCAGGGTCAAATTTACTGGCAGTGAAATGTAAGCCTCAAGCCTCATATCCTCCAGAAGTTTTGAGATTTTAGTTACTGGAAAAAGCACAAGGTCCTACTATAAACCCATTTCAATAGACTTCATTTGGATTTTGCCCTGTTTTCTCATTAATGTCCTCTCTCTGCCCCAGGATTCAGGCCAGGGTACCACACCACATTTGGATGCTATGCTTCCTCTGCCCCTTTGGTCTCTGACCAATCCTCAGTCTTTCTTTATTTTCGTGACTATGAACATCTTGAGAAGTATCCTCATATCCTGCAGAATGTCCTCCAGTCTTCCAATCTGGGTCTGTCTGATGTGCACTTTTATTTTATTTTATTTTATTTTAACGATTTGACTGAGGTCATGGGTTTGAGGAATAAAAGCACAAAAATGAAGTGCCCTTCTTGTCACATCATATGAGGCTACACATGACATTCACAAGACATCTCTGGTGATGCTGACCTTCATCACTTGGCAAAGGCGATATCTGCCATGTTCTCAACTGTGCATTGCTATTTTACCTTTCGAGACTCTATTCTTTGGAAGCAACTGACTAAGTCTAGCCTACTCTCAAGGGGGAAGGGTGGAGACTGTCTTCTGGAGGTGGAAATACCTATAGATATTAAATAGAATGCTTTTGTAAGGAAAATTTATAAGCTCATTAAAAAGACTTAACTGTTTGTGGGTCTTTTCACTCTATAAATCAACCCAATAGAATATAATAAAATCTATACCTAGACTGGTCTTGCTATTCCCTCTGGTCCTTGCGATCTGAAGTATTTATATAACAAAGTGCTATTGAAATGTATTCCTGATTTTCATCTGTAAAACAGAAAGCTTGGTCTCCAATATGAGTCTTTCTATTTTCTTTTGAAAAAAGAAATCCTCATATTAAAATGTTGCAAGATACACGATCCCACAGGGATTTAGCAAAAAGAACAAAAGATGGATTGTGGGCGAGTCTAGATAGCATTTCTGTCAATATTCATGGAGCATTTTCATAACGCAAATTTTACTTATCTAGAGTAGAGTAATTTCTTCAGTGCTGTTTGCAGATAACAGAGCTATTACCAGAGATAACTTTTTATCTGAAAGACCTATCTGTATGGCGGGGTAAACGTCTAATTACCAAACATCTGCTCTTACGACCTGTGAATCACCCTCCTCGCCTTTGAAACTCCAGGACCCTATCCCATTCCTTGGCTCAGAATGGCCTCACCTGCCATACGTCTTTAAGTTCGTTTCCCTCCAGTTAATTTGTCTCACATCAATTTAAGGAATAGACTAGCCAAAAGAATCTAGAAGGGAAGAGGAAAAAAATTTTCCTTCCTTATACTGTGTTACATTTATCTTTTGACATTCGTAGATTAATTTTCCATGGATCTTTGTGTTTTGTTTTTTGAGAATGTAACTTGTGGGCACATATAATTTGAAACTGGCATAATATACAGTTGTTCTTGGTCTTTACATTGTAGTTGATTTTATAAGGTAATTTTATTAAGTAGGTTTAGAGTCCCTGAAGGGAAGATCAAATCATTTGGGCAAGGTAATAAATAATTCACAAATACGATCACCAATTATTAGTATAGAAGTCACTGTTGGGGTCTAGTCCCCTCAAAAAGTATAATAAAATGAGCCAACATAGTTGATAAAGAACATTATCACTGGGGGAGAAAAATACTCCAGACACTTTAACTCCCCACTCCGCATTGCAAAATATTTCCAAATTTTCTTGATTCTGATGGATCATTAATTATAAAATGCACCTTCAATTTAAAGAGTAGTTTATTTTGTAATAGAAAGAAAGAAAACACAATCACCTTAAGTATAACACATTGATTTTCAAGTGTTACTTAGTTTTACAAATGTTGTAAAACTTATATATCTAGGAAAAATGGTTCAAACAAAAAAATAACCAGGAAGAAAATCATTTAAAGAGGCTGACTATGTGCTGAGTTTTTTAATGAGCTCTCTCATTTTATCCCCCAGAAAATCATCCGTGACTAATTGCTACTTCTATCTTTGTTGCCTAAATGAGCTAGCTGAGGTCCGGGGCGGCTGAGCAGCTGAGTCAAAGGTAGAAAGGCTTACATAAATTAAATGGCCTCGACCAGGTCACACAGAGAGTTACCAGGAGAGAAGGGAATCCATGTGGAGTCTCTGTCTCAGGGTGGAATTTTCCCTCCTAGCTACTCATGTGGATGGCAAGCCAACCTCCAAAGCGATGAAGCTGGAAAGAAAAATGAAAATTGTCAACTACCCTTCTCTTGTTCCCTGACAACCTCATTTCAAACCGAAATTCTGAGTGTTAGGCTTTTGGTCTTCTAAATTAAATGTCTATGTGATATGTTAATCAGAACCATTAATCTCTTAAAAGTCACACCTGCTACACAACTCCTGTATCAGTTAATAAGAACTCTCCAGTGGGGAGTAAATGAAGATGGTTCATTTCTACAGTTTCACTGTGTTTCACTGGTAGTTTGATGAAATTTAGTTAGAGGGAAAAATAAAAGCAACTACTTAAGACAAAAAATTATGACAGACTTTCATGTGGCAACAGAGAGAGATAGAGATGGAGATAGAGACACAGAGATAGAAACAGAGGAAGCAAGAAAAGATGAGGAAAAAATGTGTTTGTTTGTTTATTTGTCTTGTCATTAAACACAGCCCACCGTAGGAAGCCTTAGCTTAAGACTGGGGAAAAAAATGGTTGTGCCCTCATTTAGAATATGCAAAAAACAAAATTCAATGATGATTGTGTTTAAACACATTCAGAGCTTACAAAACAGGCACGATGAGCCCTGTTTCGCCTGTGGTGAAATTCACATGAAATGGGGGAGGGGTGAGTTTTTACAGCAGTAAAGGGCTGTCTTAGAAGTAGAGATTATTTTCACAATGGTTATCAATTTCTACCCCAGCGGCTAGAAGACGTTTGGTACGCATTTTAATGAAATGTGATGTCTCCCTGGGTTTCTGTATTCTTGTCGCACAGAGAATAGCCAGGGGCATGAGGAGTTGTTCTCCATCATTTGGTTGTTTCCTGCTCCTAAATCTTGCTACAGATATTAGCTCTAGATGTTACCTCCAGTTACGACGCCAGTTGTCAGAGAAGAAACAAATAAGCCCCAGATCAGTAGGAAATATTCTCCGGGTGTTGTATTGCTGTTTGCCCTTGTGATGACACAGTTAATGTGGGAGGTGACAAAGCAATGCTCCGGGGCTGAGTCATGGAGTCCTCATCCGACTGTGAGTGCCAGTCTTGCCTTGCACCTTTGTCACCTGGAAAGTGCTGACTAGACAATAAATATTGGTGCAACTCATGAATGAGTGCCTAAATGGAGGTGCTTCTGGGATCCAAATCCTTCATCAAAGGCAACATTGAAAAGAAGACACTTTGGCTCTTGATTAAGGAAATGGGTTAGTGGGTTCAATTTTTTTTTAACTTATATAGAAATAGATTTTATCATATGTCTTTGGGTTACTTCCAGTATCAGCGTGAAGGCTGGTGAACAAATCTAAGAAAAAGGCAGAAGTCATGAAGAGCTTAGAGCCAGGTCAGGACCCTGCCTTTGACAGCCCGGCTTTGGACCCCGGCTGCCTTTTTCCCTGCTAGATTCTTAAATCCGCTGCAGCCTCTGAAAGTCTGTTTTCCCTGTTGCCACTCTCTGAGTGCTTTCACATGAGACAACATTCCTGCAGGAACATCTCACTGGCCAATTCTGGGCCTCAGGCTTCCTACCAAGGAGCTGGGTTAGGGATACTTAATGCTGTCTTGGAGCTGTGCTCTTGCCTCCCATCACAACCTAAGTGATGGGGAATCTTGCCTTCTAGAAATAGAGCCTCTAAACCTGGCAAATATCAGCAATACCCCCAAGCCTCAGTTTTCTTGCCTGTACCATGGAAATATCGCTTTTAAACTGTTATCCTTTGCTATGTTTTTTTTTTTTTTTGCTATGATATTTTAACCTAATATACCTTTTATCTTTTTCTGTTGGCATGTCTTCATAATGCCTAAGAAATACAATAAATCTTAGTTGTTAATGGGTTCAAATTCTGATGCAGGAAACTCTGCTGGGTTTCCAGCTGTCTCATGGGGCAACTGTATGCCCTGAGGAAGGTGTGCTCTGTCCTTCTCCCGCTCCCTCTCTTGCTCTCACTCTTAGAATATTTAAATGGTTTGCATTAGTCATGGTCCTCAGCTGATGGCACGTTACTAGCATTACTCCTTATAAGGCTATTCTTGTATTAGTCATTCATTCGTGCATGCATTCACTCATTCATTCATTCACTCATTCATTCATACATTCATTCATACATTCGTCACTTCACTCCAACACTTCCCTTCCACTTGCATACTCAACCCCGAGGCTCCCATTTAGATGTGTTTAATTGGAATCTTTTTGTTTACCTGTATTCTTGCAAAACTAGTACTATTGAGCCCGGATGTATTTTTACTTGATGTATATGGATAGTGATCTATGGCTCATCTATCTAATACGGGTGGCTAGTGCATGATGACCCTGGTGGAACAATATGGTTATTTTTTCTGAACTAACCTTTCCTTCTTTTGTGCTAGGGATTCAAGATCCATCTGCCTTGCTAGCTTATCCTCCCATTTTACCTTTTGTCTCCACCAGTGATGGACATGTTGGTGCAGGAGACATCATTATATATACCCCTTGGCTCCATGTGAGGAGTTAACAGACCCTACACTCAGGACCTGAACAGTTGGTACATCACTACATGCATGGCAAGTGACCAGTAAGACGCCGGTGGCCTTTGACATGTCCCCTCCCCCTTTGTCTTCCTGCAGCTATTCTGTAGGTTATGACCTACAGAACGTGGTGCCCAGTGGTGCCTCTCAGCCTGGCAGAGGCTCCTGCAATCTGGTGATGTAGGCCAGGGGTTCTCAAACTTTCCTGGGCATCAGCATCACCTTGAGGGTTTGTGAAAAGAAATTTGGACCCTCCCCTGGAGTTTCTGATTGAGTATCTCTGAGAGGGAGTCTGAAAATATGTATTTGCAACAAATTCAGGGGCAGTTTCTGCTTACTGGCACACACAGAGGACCCTAGCTCAGTGCTGCTTGGAGTCAGAACCAGTACATCTTTAGGGAATCAGCAAAGTAAAGTTAACAAATGAGAGAGTTGGAACACCTGGGTGGCTCAGTTGGTTAAGCACCTGCCTTAGGCTCAGGCTCAGGTCACGATCCCAGGGGTTTGGGATCGAGCCCTGCATCAGGTTCCCTGCTCAGTGGGGAGTCTGCTTTTCCCTCTCCTTCTGCCTGCTGCTCTGTCTGCTAGTGTTCTCTTTCTTTCTGTTCAAATAAATAACATATTTTTAAAAAACGAGAGAATACTTTTAGTATTAGACATTTGAAACATCCAGAAATGCATCTAACAAGTGATCTGGGGAAGTTAATGTTGGGTTTTCCTTCGCTTACTCCTCCTTAGTCTCTCTCCTCCCTCCTTCCTTCCTCATACTAAGGGTTTCTTCTTCAATATTTGCCATAGTGCCTGCTTTTACTCATTTGATGGTGAGTGAATTGCGTTTCAGCAATCGTGGCTTAGCTCAGAAACATACTAAGTCAAAGGGTCTGGTTGTGGCTTATGTGCAATCAGAAGCTTTCTACAATGGTTGTGACTCACTCTAGTGTGTGTGTGTGTGTGTGTGTGTGTGTGTGTGTGTGTGTTGCATTGGCATTGCTGGCTCTATTAATTAGGTCTATTACCTAGACCAGGCATAAGATTTAATTTCACTCATTGCCTTTAGGCAGTTGTCAGTGTGACTTTTGGGCCATTTATTAGGCATTATTTCTGATAACATTTATTTTAATAATAGGGAGTTTATAAATTGATCTGTTTTAAATCAAGATTTTCTGGTAATTTGGCAAAATGCTCCACTTGATTGAGAAGGGTTTTTTTTGTTGTTGTTGTTCTTGTTTTTGTTTTTGTTTTTGTTTTTGTTTTATTGTTCCTCACTCAACTTCTTATAAATCTAGACTTTTTCCTTTTGGAACTCAACCACCCACTGAGGGTCTTCCGCCTTTTACTTGATGTATTTATTAGCCATAGGCAGCTGTTAGCAGGTGAGGACAGGTGTATCTTGTTTATCTTCTACATACTTCCTGTTGTGCTGCCCAGTGTAGCACAGTGATTCTCCCTGAGCTGGGCTGATTCTGTTCTCAGGTCTCAGTAGATGCTCAGCCATGCTTCTTGAGTGAGTGAGTGGATGACTTAATCGATGGATAAAGACTGATTGACTGTTTTTGACAATTTGACACATTTTGTATTAGGTCATTACTATTTTTTACACTATCTTTCTTTTTCTAAACAATTTGTTGATTGAAATGGCCATCTTTTTTTCTCCTCCTTTGGGACTCTGAGAACTAGTACATTTTAGGCAAGGCAAATGATATGCCTGAGAGCTTTTTCTACTTAAGAGTTTAGCTAAAATTAAGGGATAGTGCCTAGAAATAAAACCCAGCTCCAGTGAATTCCCAATTAAATGCCTGAAATCTCTTTGGTAAGCAAGTGGCAGATAAACAAATGCATATAAAAAGACTTCCAATTATCTACAATGGTTGAAAATGAGGTACTCTGTTTTAAGTTAGCTTTCTCATTATTACAATGTTATTAAGATAGTTTCCTCATTAATAGAGAGTTATATATTCCATGCTGTATTTTCCAGTTTTCATTTGATAATTTTTGTTTTTGGCTCTGATTATAAAAAGCAATCAAATCCCATTGTAAAAATGTGGGGAAAAAATAAAAGAACAATGTAAAAGAAAAATACCTACATCACCCAGATAATACTGTTGGTAATTTCTTGGTAAACTTTCTATAGATATATATTTAAACTTCTTTCTATATGTATGTAACATTATACTATTGAGAATACATTGTATTTGAGCTTTTTATTTTATTCAGCATTATCTAAGAATTATTTCCCCATGCCAATAAGTATTATTTGAAGACAGTTTTATTTTTATGGTTGTATGGCGTAATACCACAGGGCTATACCAGCATTTACTTACCCAGTCTTCTGTTCTTTGGCATGTAGGCTGAATACCCTTATACATATGTGTGCCTTTGTCTTCCTCCCTCCTAGTTTAATAAGAATAGATTTGCACATGTAGGATAAGGTCTCAACCCTACTGATAAGTCTCAACAGTAACAGTTGAGACTCTCTTAAAGCATTTGATGCACGTAAGTACGTTTTTCAGAAAGTGCTGCCTATGTTCATTAGCAACAGCAACCCATGAATGTATTATATTATCATGGCTAAATATTACTATTTTATTAAAATAACTACAAGTTTGATGGATTATTTTTATAATCTTCCAGTGCTTTAAAACAGAATGGCCATTAAAATAAAATAAAATATGTTCAATTAGCCTGAAAGTGTTGTATAAGCAGGTGATGATGTTATGGGGCCTTGGAAGGAATAGATTCTTCATTGCATGGTAACATTTTCACTTTTTTTTTTCAGGTTAATTATCCTTGTTTCTATGTTTTTTATTTTTTTAGAAAAATGAGGAATAGAATACCTTTCTATTGATATGGTTCTTTCCCATGACCCATTATCCCATCCCTAATAACCTACCCTCTATAGAAAATTTTTTTCTTTTCAAATTTGAATGTGTGAACTATGTCTGCTCAAAACATAGATACCAGGTCATCTGCATTTTATTATGGGTTTGTGACCTCTAGTAAAAATTGAACATCAGTATTTTAGTCATTTCTACTTTATTCATCAAAAAAAAATGGAGGGCTTATTTTCCAAATGATGTATGAAAGTATGACTCCCTCAAAGTAAGGACACAGAGTGTTTTTGTTCACAATTCCATAACTTTGTTCACTAAAGGTACTCAAAACACACCTGATGTACAAAGAGAAACCCATATTCTTTCTGTACAGTTGACAGAATACTGTAAGACACTCAAATTCACATGGAAAATTTCTAAATTTAGAGGGTATATAGCATAGGAGGGTAATGAATAGAGTAGATGGGAAAGGTTCAAATTTCAGTTCTGCTTCAAGGAAGTACTCTCCAAAAAGAGAATTGATATGCTCTTGCTTTCCCCACTCCACAGTCCATTCCAGTTCCCTACCAGGCATAGGACTAGAAACATAAGTGAAATCTAGCTCTGCATTGATGACTAACCTTTGGTGGTTTGTGGGCTTGTGTTCCACTTTTAGCCTAACAGGACCACCATATTTCAGCACAGGCTCCTGGGAATCTGGCTGTCGAAGGATCTGCTGTATAATTTTTGACAGTATGAATCCTCTGACTTAATTTCTTGTCCTAGAGCAAGTGAGAGGGCTGGTGGAAGGGCTCCAGTATAGAATATCCATCCTTAAAGCTGCAAGGAAAAGATGCACCATCAGTATCACTCTTTGCTTTCTCCACTCCTTCTCTTTTTCTCATTTGCATGTATTCTTCGACATCACTTTAGCCATAAATTACTGAGCAGCCATTGCTTGGATATCATTGAGTAATTTTATTTTATAGATTCCATTCTTTTGACACTTCACTCTTTTAAGCACCTTCTTATGAGTAAGATTCCGAAACAAAACAAAACAAGAAGTTTCATACTGAAGGTTACATGTCAATAAAATCCTCAACCAAATGTGAATACAATTAGTACCATTAAAAATGCCTTATTGGAGATCACATGGTACTCCAAGATTGTTTGAAAGAATTGCTTGAATCAGTTGGAAAAATAACGTAGAGGAGATCATTTCTAGCCAAAGAGAGCATGTAGAAGGGCCCCAAGACATTGGGGGTGTGTGAATGGCCTTGCAGGGGAAACTTAGAAGGAAGATGGACTCTACTCAGGATGAACTGGTAAGCAAAGGCTAGATTCTTCAAAACATTTTAGGCTGTAGCTGGATTTTGGTCACTAGGGAAAAGTCACTGAAACATTTTAAGTACAGAATGACATCATTTGCTTTAAAAAACCTTTCTTTTGGGGGAAATTTTAAACTTATAAAAAGATAGAAAAATATAATAAAGCCCTGTGTACCCATCAACCAACATTTTTTTGACTCACAATCAATCATGTTTCCTCATAACCCATACCACGTTCCCTTGTGACTCATCACATTTATATTGTAGTAAAACCCAAAACATCCTATCATTACATTACTCAGCAGATCTCTAAAAGTCAAGAGCTCGGTCTTCAAAATTAAACATGAATACCTAAAAAAACCCAATAATTCATATTTCCTAATATTATCAAATATCCAACCAGTGTTCAAAGTTTCTCAATTGTATCATATGGGTGTGTGGGCATGTATATATGTGTGTGTACACATGTGTGGGTGTGTATGTGTGGGGGGGTAGGTGTGTGTGTATGTGCACAATTTCTTCAAGGTCAGCTAAGATTTATACATTGCAATTATTGGTATTTCTCGTAAGCCTTTTAATCTATGCATCCTTCTACTGTCTCTATTTCTATTCCTTGCAATTCATTTTTAAGGAATTTGTGTTATTAATGACATCACATTCCCACCATCTGAGTGTTGATCAGTGCATCTCTGTGGTGGCTTTAGCAGGTCCCTCTGCCTCCATATGTCCTGAAAATTGGTAGTTAGATCTCTAGAACCTGTTCCTTTGCATATTCCATTTCTGGTAAAATGACTTCATAGGTGGTGGTCTTAACTTCAGAAGGCACATAATTGTCTATTACAAGACCAAATAATCATTGTCTACTCCATGAATTTACTGGAGTTTAAAAAATAGTGATGTGTGAATTCTATCATTTTTTTCTTCATTCAATAAGTAGGATGGTTTATATACAGAAATTTCCTCATCAGTTATTTGGTTTCCCTGTGGTCCAGTCCACATAGGAGAGGCAGGATAAATGCTTCTTCTATTTCTTATACTTCACCTTCTTAAAATAATGAATTGGTTCTCCAAAGTCCTGCAAAGATGAACAAAGAAGATTTTTGTTTGAGTTTTTTCTCTAGTATCCATATAAATTCATGGATTTAAACTTATTTGTTTATTTGAATCCGTTATACTTATTATCCCTATTGATGCTCTGTAGTCTGAAAGAGAAGTCAGCACTAGGCCTAAGCCTATGGAGGATTCCTATCTCAGTTCTCAGTTGAGAGCTGGAAGCATGGTGCTGTAGAAGGAGGAGTGAAGCGTGCACGAAACCCTTGACTCATCTCTATTGATTTGTTCCTGAAATATTCATCTCATCCCAGTCAAAGAATCTAAGAATGATCTGGCCCAGAGAGAGAAGGGAGGCAGTTCTAAGGACATCAAATTAAGGTGTTTGTTATTTGTGTTTGTGTGTGTGTGTGTGTGTGTGTGTGTGTGTGTGTATGTGCATGTGTGTAACTTACCACAAACTTAGTGGCTTAAAAGAACACTCATTTTTAAAAAATCTTACAGTTTTCATGAGTCAGGCATCTGGGTACACCTTAGCTTGACCCTCGGCTCAGTGTCGCACCAGGCTGAAATCAAGGGAGGTGTCTACTGAAGTCACATTCTTATCTGAGCCTCAAGGTCCTCCTCCAAGCCCACTGGCTAGTAAAAGAGTTTTGTTCCTTACAATTGTAATACTGAAACCCACAGCTGCCAGAGGCTGCCCATTATTCCTGCCACATGCCTTCTTCACAAACATGCTAGTTTTCTTCTTCAAGGCCAACAAGAGTAGCTAGTGCTTTGAGTCTAGACACTTTCTGAAAGAGATGACATTATTAGATGAAGCCCACCTAGGACAATTTCCCTTTTCATTAAAGTCAACTGATTAGAGTTTTATTTATTTTTTTAAAAAGGTGTTATTTATTTATTTGAGAGAGGGAGGCAGAAATAGTGGGAGAGAGAACAAGCAGGGAGGAGAAGGAGAAGCAGTTCAAACCCAGGACCCTGGGACCATGACCTGAGTCGAAAGCAGATGCTTAACTGACTGAACCACCCAGACACCCCCTGATTAGAGTTTTAAATTATATCTACAAGATCATCACACCATTGCTCTATGGTATAACTTAAACAAGGGCATGCTATCATATCATATTCATAGGGGAGAGGATCAGACAAGAGCATGACTCATTGGGAGCCATCTTAGAAATCTGTCTACCTCAGATATTTGTAGCTTTTGAGGAGGAAAATTTTTTTTTCCTTTCAAATATTCTTCTGGGCGGCCTAAGAATTAAATCACATGAGCCACATTAGCAGGAGAAAATAAAATTTAATTTCCTATATCTGGGAATCGCACATACATGAGAGGTTCAAAGACAGAGAGGTAGAAGGAGATAAAAATACCATCCTAAGTTAAGGAATTGAATAAAGGTCCAGGGCTTCAAAGGGGAGGAGGGCAATTCATAGGCAGTAAGAAGAGATGTCTGGTAATCATTTTCCTTGCCACACAGATGGGTCATTCAGATAAAATTTCTCTCTGGTAATAACTCTTATTCTGAGAAAGTCCCCCAATTTAGATTCTTCTAGGTAGTTAAGGGAGAGGCAAAAGTTTCTCTTGAACCTGCAAAGACTTGGTCTTTTTCAGGTCAAAATGGCCCACACCAGAGGGCACATTTGGGATAGACTCTATAGCTTTACCATGATTTGCCTACTGTCTTGCTGGGTCCAAAGCCTGTCCCATCTCTGCGTCTCAATCTCCCTGCCTGTATAATGGAAGAACTGGACTAGATAATCCAGAACGCCCTCCCAGCATTAATGTTCAAGGGGTTTGCAGATCTGCTAGTCTCACAATTTAATGAATGCTGGTTCTATTGCTTAAAATCCACACTTTTCCACAAAATAAAGAAGGAAAGTCGGGTCCCCAGATCAGCTGCTATAAAGAAACAGACTTGTAAATGATTAAATAAGCTCTGTAGCTTTGATGGGTGGTTTTTACACAGATCATAAGTCAGTCATTGAGTTTAAAAGACTGGAGATGCTTAAATTCAGATTTACAGAATCAATAAATTTGCCATTTAAAGATAAAATACTTATTTAACAGGACATGTTCATGTGTTCTTTTTAGTTCATTCTAAAAATAAAAACATGTGAACAAACCTTTTTATTGTTTTATAGAAATCGGTACAGATGCTACACTAATTTTTAATAAGAGCAATAGCATAATTAGTAGGAAACCCAGTTGATAAAATATCTGTTTAATTTAAGCAATTGCTGTGCTAGTTTTAAAATAATCAGATTAAAGTTAAATACAGCATTTGGAATTATTTTTATGTGTAATTTAGGGCTCTATAGGATAAGAAAATATAATATTCAAGCATTCAAAATAGAATCCTGGGGAGATGGCCCAAATTTAGTAGCTAATATAACATGATGCCGCCTCAACTCCCAACATTTTTCCTTTTCTGCTTTTAGACATTTGAAGAAATGACAGCGTAAAACAGACCCTGGCATTGTCCAGGAGATTAAAGGAAGATTTTTAGGAGGTCTTACAAATTGACCTAAGACAGTCGCGCTTGGATGGCTCAGTCAGTTAAGCATCTGCCTTAGGCTCAGGTTGATCTCAGGATCATAAGATTCCACCCCACATTGGGCTTCCCTGCTCAGTGCTTCTCCCTCTTTGCCACTCCCCCAGTTCATGCTCTCTCTCGCTCTCTCTCGAGTAATTAAAAATCTTTAAAAACATTGATCAAATTGTCTGAGGTCAATTTTTTAAAAGATACCTGTTGGTAGTCTTCAATAGTTGGAAGTAGAAAAAAGTTCCAAGTCCTGCCCACAATTTTGCTACAGGTGGTACATTAAAATGAAAGTGGTTTCGGCCTGAATATACGGTTGACCCTTGAACAATATAGATTTGAGCTGCGTAGAACCACTTATAGGTGGTTTTTTTTTTTCAATAAATACAGAACAATACTGTAAAGATATTTTCTCTTCCTTACAATTTTTTCTTTCTTTTTTTTTTTTAAAAGATTTTATTTATTTATTTCTCAGAGAGAGAGAGTAGAAGCAGGGGGAGCAAGGAGCCTGGTGTGGGACTCAGTCCCAGGACCCTGAGATCATGACCCAAGCCTAAGGTGGATGCTTAATCGACTGAGCCACCTAGGTGTCCCTCTTCCTCACATTTTTTTAAAATAACATTTTCTTTTCTCTGGCTTACTTAATTGTAAGAGTACCGTATATAATGCATATGATGTACAGAATTTGTGTTCATTGACTCTTCACAGTAAGACTTCTGGTCAACAGGAGGCTTGTAGTAGTTAGGTTTCTAGGGAGTCAAAGTTATATGGTACCCTTAACTCTCCTATTCAAGAATCAGCTTATTAGTGAAGCAGACACAGAAGCAGGCCCGTAGCTCGTCCTGGGATCTCAGCAAAGTCCCAGCTCTCTCCTCGTAGGCCAGGGTTTCTCATCCTTGGCACCACTGCCATTGTAAACTGGGTAATCCTTACTTGGTGCTTGTCTTGGGCACCAAGGATGTTTAGCATCTTTCCTGGCCTTCACCTACTAGATGCCAACCCCTCCGCCATCTCCCTTCCCCAAGTTGCGACAAGCCAGATACTATAGATAGGGGGAGGCCAATGAATACCTGCAGAGGGAATAAGAGGTTGTAAAAGGCATGAAAGGAACACCTGGGCATGGAGGGGAGGCTGGGTGTGGAAACCAACTCTTATGCTCTGTGATATTGTGGCTTCCAAGAAATACACACATCTGGTCATCCAGATTAACAAAATATAGTTCTCATATATATTTGGTCTTCAGCCATGGTTCCTGGCTCACAGCCCTAAATCCTCGGAATTTCCTCACCATAAGAGCAGTGGACAATCTTGTAGTGTCGTGTCCTCAGTTTCTGAAAACACTTCAGAGCCGTAAAGGTGAAATGGGTGTGTGATTATTCATAACAAGTGCCTTCCTACCACAATTGGGTTTATCTCAATGATATGACTTTTTGAGAGCCCCTAAGGATGGGGACTAGTTTCCAGGGAGAACTAATGAATTAATCAATCATTCCTATGTAATGAAGCCTACATAAAAACCTGCAAGGACGGGGTTGCAAGAGCGTCCAGGTTGGGGAATCAGAAGGCTGCCATGTGTCACTTTGCTCCATAAAGTGTTTGGGACTTTGGCCTCTGTATCTCTTCATCTGACTGCTGATGTGTATCCTTCAATATGCTTTGCAATATGCTTTGGTAATCTAGTGAGTAAATGGACTTCCCGAGATCTGTGAGCCATTCTAACAACTGAATTGAACCCAAGGAGGGAGTCATGGGGACCCCTGATTTATGCCCTGTCCATCAGAGATACAGGTAACAACTTGAACTTGTGGTTGTCATCCTGAGTTGGAGGGGCTTGTTGAAACCTCAAATTTGTAGCTAATGAGTCAGAAGTGCAAGTAACAACATGGGCTTGAGATGAGTTTCTAAAGCAAAGGGAGATCTTCTGGGAGCTGAGCCTTTAACCTGTGGAATCTGCTGCTGTCTCAGGGTAGGTAGGGTCAGAACTGAGGTGCATTCTCAGACAACCTGCTGGTATCCATGAATTACTTGTTGGTGTGGGGAAATGCACATACACAAGGCATGCACACACACACATACACACATTGGAATGGGGTCCAGGATCCCAAAAGAGGCTGTATAATAAAGGATCTACATGCACAACCTGGAAATCCAACAACTCTGAGGCTGGTGGTGCTGAACAATGATCATCCAAGGCACTAATGGGTGGTCCTCTGTTTTGGGAATGAGCACGGCAATCCGGGGTGCTTTAAGCAGGTGCCCATTCTGAGCTCTGGTATCAGCATTTGGGAAGCATATACACTAAGCTAACCCAAAGGCTGTTTATATTTCTAGACTCCATACCTTGGTAGTTTCTATTCATACAAAATTATAATTTCCAAAAGAGCTTAGGTCTGAAGCTCACTGCCTAGGAGAAATGTTCCCTAAAATCATCTCTCATTGAATATAGACTTACCTAAGTATTTTTAGAAGTTGTTTTGCAGATTACTGCAGGGAATTTGCATGTACAATGGGTGCAGTATTTGAAAACAACTTAAACCAGAGTGAATTCTGAGAACACTATAAGAGTCAGCTGGTCTTCAATATCCCATATGCCCGAAAGTGTTCAGGGATAGAACTTGGCCTTCCCACAGCACTGACTGCGTCATGTCTTTTGATTGTCAGATGTTACTAAACAGCTACTCTGTGGAAGAGGCCGGTCAGTGATAAATTGGATCCATTCACTATTTGTTCTTGACACTTTTTTTAAAAATAAATTTTAAAAATATACTAACAAGATGCATAGTGTTGTCTCTACCTTCCTTCATGGGATGAATCGTTACTACTTGTCTCACTTGAAATTCAAGGGATTAACAGATTCAGTAGACTAAACACTCAAGACAATAAATTCAGATGAACTGAGCAGGGTTCCAGATGTGAACCCTGAATGAGCTATAATATATTTCAATTGATTCGGCAAACATTCATATCACTTATCAAAATTCACCACTGAATTCACCCTGAAATCAGGAAAGGATAAGTGTGTACGCAGGAGAAGTCACTTCTGTGGGCAGCAGAAGCTTCCGGGGGAATGCCTAAAAGTACTTTGAACCCTCCAGTTTTATTTTTGGTATGCCTAGGGATTTTATTCTATTTCAGAAAAGTGTCTTGCATTTACAATAGTTAAGATGTTTAGTTCTTTCCTCAAATGTTAAGGCATATTGACATTTCAGAAGCATTTCACATGTTGATATAGTTTTGAGAAACCCCACATCTTGTGTTTGCACCTGTGCAACATATATCCCAGTTGGGGACACATAGGGACCCTGAGGGTACTCTGGGGCAACAAAAACACTAAGAAACCATAGTCTTCCCTCCAAGGTGCTCAGTCTGGTATTGATGCTTATAGCTGATGATGACCACATACTTAGGTCCTGGGATCAAGGCTTAGATATGCATCATCTCATTTATTTAATCTTTACAATGATTCTGTAAGGTATTTATGATAATGACAATTATTGTTTTTTTAATGAAACTGCTTTGTACTGAGAATGCTCAGGCAACTCGGCCAAAGTCATAAAGCCAGGAATTGGTAAAACCAGGATTTGGACCCAGAAATTCTGGCTGCAGAGGCCACCCCTACCTACACACTCTGGGCCCCTTATCCTCAAAATCCAGTGAAAATGAGAGAATTCAGTTAGTTATGGGGAAAACATTCTAACGTATATTGGTTTTTCTCAATTTCATTTTAAATATCAAAGAACAATATTCTTACTATGGAATGCATGGACTTTAGGTGTGCAGTATAATGACCTTTGGCAAATTCTTATATCTGTCTGATTCATACCCTCTAGGGTGTGGACTATTATCCTCATCTCCAGAAATTTTCTGACAGTATTCTTCTTACCCAACCTTGAAACCCCAGTAAGACACCTGCTGTTTTGATTTCTACCACAATGGAGTACTTTGGCCTCTTCAAAGACTACTTATTCATGGACTCATACAGTATGTACCCCATTGCATCTGGCTTCTTCCACTCAGCATGAAAATTTTGAGATCTGTCCATGTTGATTTGAGTGTCAGTAATTCATTGACTTTTATGGTTGTGTTCATACTTTCTACTCATCTATTTCTTTTTTAAAAAAATTTTATTTATTTATTTGAGAGAGGGAGAGCACGAATGGGGAGAGGAACAGAGCGAGTGGGAGAAGCAGAAGGGAGCCTGACTTGGGGCTCCATCCCAGGACCCTGAGATCATGATCTGAACCAAAGTCAGACACTTAACCAACTGAGCCACCCAAGTGCCACTGCTCTTCTATGTCTTTACAAATAAGGAAGGATTTTTATCTTCTGGTGAGATTTAAAGCCCTTCAAAGGGGACTTAACAGAAATGAGTCCATAGGTCTTCAAGGTCCATGTACTACCGGGGTCTGTTACTGGCCTGACCTGCTCCATTCCTGCACCTGCTCCTGTGGGCTCTGCTCTCTGAGCCCTGGCATGGGGCCGCAGCAACTGGCGGGTGAAGGAGCCATGCATAAGCCAAAGATATGTGCTAGTCTGGACCCAAGAGAAGTTAAGAACCTCTGATTCTCTGACGCTAAATTATGTTCAAAAAGAAAGCCTCATATTTTACAATGAAAAATGGAATCCATTAAATCCATGTTTGGAAAATGGATATACAAGGCAAACAAATAACTAAAACGAGCAATCCATAGGAATTGTGTTTAGGTCCTGTGATGCTGGGTTTTTGCTCTGGTTCTCTAAAGACCCAGAGTGATCTGGCCATCTCACTGTCCCATACGTACTTCCTATAATCCCCGAAGAGGGAGTGGAACAGAGATGAGCAGGAGTGTTGGGGACAATGTGGGGAGGTGTAGTCATTAACACTGGCTCAGAGCTGGGAAGTTCGTAGAATGTTTGAGGCACGATACTTAAGCCACAGATCAGGTAGTAGAGGAGGGGCAATGATATTGTGCAGATAAATCGTGTTCAAATTAGAGAATTCTTGAAAGCCAGAGTGAGGCGTTTATACTTAATTTCTTAGGCGCTGGGGAGCCATTTTGAGCAGAGTGAACAGTCCTTGAGGACAAATAGTGTGGCTGAAAACTTTATTACGAAGACTGAAAGGAAGCCAGCGCTCTCCTAAAACCTCAGTCATGACAGCATGCAGATCTAAGAAAGCTGTGATTTCACTTATTTTTGGAAGAATTTCTTTGGTTCTTTTTCCTCATGGTGTGTGTGTGTGTGTGTGTGTGTGTGTGTGTGTGTGTGACGGACCTGAGATTAGCAACTCTTCAGCTCTTAAGCATAATTAACCTCACTGTGTTCAAATCTTTAAGTTTGTTATGCTCTAGACCTTAAGCCAAGACACAAGTAAACCCAATTAGGCTAGTAATAGCCTTGGATTAAATTATATTGACCATTAAAAGAACATAATTTATACATAGTCAGCATGTCTGATTCTTGTTGTAAAGAAAATCCTGAAATGGTAACTTAATATTAAAACCTGAGAGAAAACAAATCTGCATAATATAATCAAATCACTTTTACTTTGGGATCCGGATGGGTTGCAGGTAGTGGAATTATTATAGAAACAAACTGTGCTAATGTTTTTTGCAAGCCAGGGCATGAGAATGAGGAAAAAGTCAGTTTCTTGGTTTGGAGGCAACAAGCATGCTTAGTCATCAACTGTAATTAAAATTAAAAACTAGGGATGCCTGAAGGGCTCTTGGTTTTGGCTCAGGGCATGATCTCAGGGTCCTGTGATCGAGCCCCAAGTCATCATCATCACTGGGCTCATGCTCCCTGGGGAGTCTGCTAGAGAATCCTCCCTCGGCCTCTCGCTCTGCCCCTCCCCTCCAAAATAAATACATCTTTTCATAAAAAAAGAAACTAATACACATTCACCTTTGTCTCTCCAAGAGATAGAAGAAAAGTATGGGGAAAAGGAAAACTACCGATTTCACATTTGGGATGATCATGTTATAAGAAGAGTAAGTGAAATTTTAGGGGGAAAAAATAGCCAAGAATGTTTTCCACCTTTACTTATTTTTTCCTGTTTTACTTGTAACTTTGCTCTGAATCTGCCTCTAGAATGCTGGAACTTGACATAAAACATCAATTGTAATTGTCATCAGCATCATTATCACTATGATTACATATGTTTGAGTGTTTTTCTCATGTTCTTCGTTGTAATATGCAATTTAAGCACATATTTCAAATGGAAATATAAATATGTACCTGGAAAAACCACTAATAACACAAGGTAGCATAGTATGAATATCAAATTCATAGAATATCTATAGAATATGTCTATAGATAATCTATGAATCTCCAGAAAAAAAGGGTGATGCATTTTCTCAGCAGGATTCAATAAATGTAGTGACTAAAGACCAGAAGAAACAGTGTCCCTTCTTAGAGGTCAAAACTCAGCAGGTTTTAATAAAACATCCACTTCTGATGTATAAGAGTTATTTAAGATCTAAGTTAAGATGTTTAATCAGTGCTTTTTATAATAGATTGTTTTTCTTTTGGTCGAGAAGCAGTGCTGAGTATTGCTTCGATGTGAGGCTGACTTGAGAGAGTGAGTCTTGGCTAGGGGACACTTAGCAAATGCTTTCTCTTTCGGAGAATTTCCTCGTCTGTAAACTAAGAATACTAATGGTACCATCAGGTCTACCTTATAGGATTTTTGTGATAAAGAAATGTAGTGAAAAATAAGGACAGTGTCTGGTACATAGAAAGCCTTCAATAAGTATTTCTTATCCTTATTATCCTCATCACCAGAATTCGCTACTTTTTTAGGGGTTAAAAGTTTAGAAAGAGATTTCATCTACATAGGGTATTGTCTAGTTAGATAAGGTCTCAGAATGCTTGGGCTCAGATATAACTTTTTCACAAGCATTTAGATTTGTCTGGTTTTTTACAGCGACAAATAATGTCATAATGAATATGCTTATAAATATTTTAATGCATCTCGAGGCATATCTGTATAGGATAGTTTCATGACATCAACATTTGGGACTAAATATTTATCAGCATTATATTAGTCATTTTTGTTTCATTTATGTGCCAATGAGAAACTAGTATTAAGCTAGCTTAAATTAAAATATTTGTATATATTTCTCTGCATCAGTTAACACACTGTTAAAGAACGAAGGCTTTGACATAGCATGTGCTGGTTCTAGCTGGTAAGCCCTGTCTTTTCTTTACCATAATAATTTTGCTGCTTCTCCTGTATTTACTCCCTCAGATGGACTTTAGAATCAATCTCTTAAATTCTAAAAAACATAGTATGGGACTTTATGGGAATTTTATTGAATTGGTATTGGTGAGATTAATTATTAATTTGGGAAGATTAGATAGATTTGCAATACTGAATTTCAGTAAAGCTTTATGGTTTCTTCTTATAGCTTTGGATTTTAAAATTTTATTCCTCAATATTTGATATGTATGTATATAATCTTCATAATACAGTATAATCGGTTACAATGAATATATAGAAAAGACATTGTTTTGTTTTTGAAGACTTTATTTATTTATTTGATAGTGAGAGAGATCACAAGTAGGCAGAGAGCAAAGGAAACAGGCCCCCTGCTGAGCAGAGAGCACAACACGGGCCTCCATCCCAGGACCCTAGTATCAGAGCCGAAGGCAGAGGCTTTAACCCACTGAGCCACCCAGGCACCCCAAGGAAAGACATTATTTTTTAAGTACTATTCACCTTTGGGTAAAAACAATAAAAATACCAAATAATCAAAGGAAATTTACAGTGTCTAAGTATATTATATTCAATATCTCATTTAATCTGCACAGAAATGTTTTAGATGTAATTATTTCTATTTTTATATTTTACCAATAAAGGGTGTGAAACTTAAAAAGGTTATGAAATGTCCACAGTCACCCAGCAAGTGGCTAGGATATGGAGCATGTTTTTAACTCCCAGTATATATTATCTCCTTTAATTTGGGATAAAAAGATGATTTCTAAGAAACAAGTGGATTAGCATGCATTAACTGATATTTTCTAACAAATTGATACTTTATTCTTATAGATGATTCATCTCATCTCTTTTGTAGGTTTCCACTTTCTCATTCCTGAGGGAATATTATCACCACTGTTTTGGGGGACCCTGCGTAGGTGAAATGGGAATCCCTAGACTCTTAGTCGCCATTTTGAAATTCTCATAGTTAAAAATAAATCTTTTCCTAAACCCACAGTCCCTGCAGTAAGGGTTGGTTTTATTCAAAGAAAAATGTTTCTAGGCAAAAACGCATCAACAACTAGTTAAAGTATACAGAAGAGAATATGTTAAGTCAGTGATGTGTAGAATTTTAAAGGAAGCAAGGCAAAGGACTGAGAAAACACTTCACCTGTAGAAAGGATGAGTTATAGCAACTCTGTGAGAGAAACAAAAATAATTATATGCTATTACGGCTGGCCCAGTTTTCAGCAGTGCTCCAGATGATCCTAAGTATTATATTTCATATAGGCATTGGACCTATTTGAACAGACTATCTGGTATTTCCTTGAATTCAGCTGAAGGTCGTAAAAGGCTCCTGGGCCTCATCTTCAGTCTGGACTCAGGATGTCTGGCAAATGGACTCCCAAGCTAATGGATAAAACCCACGGGTCTTAGAATTGTTAGCTCCACCCGGAGTGGCAATAGTGGTACTTAGCTGCCCCTTAGAGTGGAGAGTGTTCAACTTCTCTGTCTGGTGTTTAATGAAATACCTTTTCTTTCTTTCTGAAAAAAACCATCTTGCTCTTTAGTCAATTTCACAAAATTTTATTATGCGTGGTTTAAGTACAAGATTCCAGGAATAGAGCAATTTCTACCACTTGATCAACAGAATGTGGAGCTTGAACCTATGTTGTGGCAAATAATGAAAAACCCATACTTTCATTTTGCTGCTACAAATCACTGCCTTGAGTACCTTTACGGTAGAAAATTCTGCAGAATAAATAAAGCCCAGTTTGAGCATTGATGAACTGCCTAGGGCAAAAGGGTTTTGTTTATATGGTTTTAATGACAATTCTGAGATGGATAATCACAGACAACACGTGCCATCTTTTGGCCTTCCTTAAAGAATAATTTATAATTTGGGAGAAAGGGGTTAGGAATTGGCTAATTAGGAATCACTTCCTAAAAATGGAGAACACGAGTCTTAGAACATGCCCACTCTAACAAGATGCCCCAGTAGTCATGCATTTGGATGGCTCATGCAGTTGGCTAGTGGGGTCTTTGATCTTTTCTGATGTGGTCATTTGATAGGTACTCATTTCAAGTCCCCCAAGATTACTGCCCTCCACTCATTTTTCACTATACCCGTGGCTGTGAACCTGTCTGCACTACCAACATCTCTCAGCTGACCGGCAGGTCACTAACTCCCGGCTGATCTTGCCTTCCACTCCACATGCTCTGTCCTGAAACACCCGAGCCAGTCCTGAACTGCAGCCAGTGATCCTTCCAAAAGCAGGCTTTGGAAAACTATGCCATGACTTCCTGTTGCTCTCAGGCCAAAGATCAAAATCCTTAATCTGGCCTATGAATCCTTGCTTCATCTGACAACCCACAGTTCTCCAAATTTATATTTTAATATCCATACTCCTGTTGCTAGCATCGCTTCTTCCCTTGTTCCTCTACCTGGTAAACTTGTAGTATTCTTATGACCATCTCCTAAAAAAATCATTGCTCAAGGAAGCCTGAGATAGAGACAAACTCCTTTTTCTTATGTGCTATCAAAGAGACGAATTCTTTTCTTGCAGTGACTTACATCACATCAGTGTGTATTTAAATATTTATTTGTGTGATAAGTTTTATTAATAGCTGTCTTTTGTGCTACACTGTAAAACAACATCTTTTTTGTTTTTCTGATGTTATATCCTAGCATCTAGCTGTATAAGTCCCTTAACACATATTGATTAAATGAATAAATAAATCTTCTACCTAAATCAAAATATTTTATTTTTCTCCCAAAGATCACATCCTTAAAAAAATAGTTTGTCTCAGTAGAATTTCAATTTATCTGGAATCCTTAGGTTAATTTTCCACATATAAAATATCTTTCATCATATCTCTTGGCAAAGATAAAACGAAATTCAGATAATTTCATCTTCAAAGCGCTGATCTCATCATTTGTGTTCTTTCTTCAGTGATTACAAAAGTAATGGTATTTCTAATTTCCAGCCTTCAGTGCACATCTTTTGTGTTTTAAAAATTCAGAAAATTTAATTGACTCCTAATGTTTGCAGCCTCACACCTGCCTTCCTCTTTCTTCAGAGCCTGAGCACTCCCCATCCCATTACTTAATGGGAATACTCATTGCAAGCTAATATTGAATAAATATTTTACAGAGCCACTTGCAATCACTGTCACATCGCTGATGTGTGGGTCGGCTCCACACATGGCCAGAATACAAAATCCCGAGAAGGGCTCCCTGGCAAAGCAGATCCGTGACCATCAGTGACGAGCCAACATGTTTCATCCTCTGCCTGCCTCTGGACATACAGAACACAGAGGCAAAGAGAAGCGATTGTATGGCCCTCGGCACACCTGTTAGGAAGGCCACAAGCAATGTGGCCTGGGGGATTGTTGTTAGAATAAAATACACTGGAAAATAGAGAGCAGCTCTTGCAAGTTGATATTTTTTTTTTTTTTTTTGCTCAGTCCATTATGTGGAGCACAGAAGCAGGCATGGGAGAGAGTAGAAAAAGCACAGACCCCAAGATCTGGGTGTAGGTCCCCAGCAGGCAGATTCATTAGACTCACTGGAATATGAGATTTTCATCAGTAAAAGGGAACTGGGATTTTGTTTCTGGGATTTTTTTTTTCTTTTTTGTTCATTTCCTTCTTCCTTTCCCTGTCAAAAAGTTGCCCTGGAATGAGTTAAATAGGCAAGGAAGATTTTATTCAATACTGTTATGATGAGGTTGTGTGTGTGGAGGGGAGATTGAACTCACCTCTATTAAGATGGAAGGAATGAGAGTAGTTAAGTGCCGGGTGTAGTCAGGGGGAGGTTGGGCAATATGATGAGGTCATCTGTGCTTGCTGATTGGTGCTTATCCTAGTTAGATGGCTCCATAGAGAAGGGGAGATAGGAGTCCTAGCTTTCCTTCCCTTCTCTTCTTTCCTTCCTTCCTTCCTTCCTTCCTACCTTCCTTCCTTCCTTCCTTCCTTCCTTCCAGCAAGAACAATTAATATGATATATCTTAAAATTTTCAGTGTATGATAGAGTATTGCTAACTATAGGAAAAGTGTTGATCTATAGAACATAATCATAGCACATAACTGAAACTTTACACCCATCGAGCAGCAACCCTCCACTTGGCTCAGCCCCCAGTCCCTGGCTCCCACTAGTCCACCCTCCACTTCCAGGACTTCAGTTGTCCTGGACAGCTCCTCTAAGTGAAATCATGCAGTATTTGTCCTTCTGTGACTTGTTTATCCCATTCAGTCCATCATTCTTGATGATTGCATTTCAAAGGGCTGGCTTTCAGATCCTTGAGAAAATCATTCCTGGCTTGTAAAACTGGCAAGAGGTTGGGAGATGATTTACATCTCAAAGGGGCAGACACAGAATTTACAATTGCAAGTTTTCTGAAGTAAATTCTCTTCCGAAAAGGGGCATGTTTGGGGCAGCACTCTGTTTAGGAAGAAACCTGATGCAAGTTTAGTCATGCTGAGAGGAATACCTAGAGAGGCCATTTGCATTTTCCTCCTTCCTTTCCTTCCTTTAAAAACTCTAATAATATTTGTTATAACAGAATTAAACCTTGTTAAAGGATAGTTTTATTATATTATTTTTCCCATTTTTATTGAGATATAATTGACATATAACACTGCATATGTTAAGGTATACAAGGCAACTATTGGATAGGTGTACTTATCCTGAAATGATCACCATAGTAAGATACCTTCTGTCACCTCACTTGGTTACATTTTTTTGGGGATGAGAAATTTTAAGAGTAACTTTCTTAGCAGCTTTCAAATATGGAATATGGCACTGTTGACTGCAGCCATTATTCTGTACAGTAGCGCCCAGAATTTATTTATTTTATAACTGGAAATTTGTACCTTTTAATCACTACCACTAATTTCCCTCAATTGTGCCCAAGTCCCACCTCTGGTAATCACAAATCTGTTTTTTGTTTCTACAAGTTCTTTTTTTCCCCCATCTTAAACAATAATTTTTTTAAAAAAGATAAAATCATGATTTTCATACATAAAAGAAAGTATGCATGTTAAAACTTTATTGAGCTCATTAAGTAAATGACGGAACTAGGCAGATGTCACAACTGACTCAAAGGGAAATACAAACACCAAACATTTATAGATCAGGAGTATTGAAACAAATGCGGGTAACACTAGATTTTTCTGCAGCGGGAGTGGGAGCCCACGGGACGTTTACTGGACAGAGTTTACATGTCTATACATGGAAATTATTTTACATTGCTATGAGATAGCTCCAACTTACAGATCTGTAAATAGTTCTCATAGAATCAGAGTTAGGTAACCCAGATGGATATGCTATAGACATTATAATGTTTTTCAGTGAAGAACAATTTTTTTATAGGTCTTTACTACCATGACATATTATTTATCTTCATTGCTTTTTAAGCATCCTTTCATATTTCAGTTTTGAGTAGGCAATATGGGCCAGGCATACTGAAGTAGATATCCTCATAATATAGGCCTTCTGCTCTCTGACAGCCCAGCCTGGTTCAGAGATGCTCACCAATGATCAACCCCAAGAAACACTTTGATGTCTGATAATAGCTAGGATCTAAGGAAGCTCTAGGAGTTTACTCTCAGGACTAAACTGGAAGACTTCCCAAAGGATGTGGCAGCTTGTCAATAGCTGGGTTCCCAAATAACAGAAGTTAATAAGACAAAACTTAGTTGATTACTCGCCCTGGTATGAAAGAACACTATCTTCCAAACTTTGGCAGCATTCCAGACAGGAGAAGTTAAAGCCAGAATTCTTAATGCCCTGCTATAGTTATCTCAAAGTCTTTTTTTTTTTTTTTTTTTTAAGATTTTATTTATTTATTTGACAGAGAGAAACATAGTGAGAGAGGGAACACAGGCAGGGGGAGTGAGAGAGGGAGAGGCAGGCTTCCCACTGAGCAGGGAGCCCGATTCAGGGCTCAATTCCAGGACTCCGGGATCATGACCTGAGCCGAAGGCAGATGCTTAATGACTGAGCCACCCAAATGCCCCACTATCTCAAAGTCTTAATAATTTTGCGTAAGGGACCCTACATTCTCCTTTTTCATGGGGTCCAGCAAATGTTGTAGCCAGTCCTAACTATGACCATGTGTGTATTCCTGATATAACTACAGTGTTATAAGGTTACATATGGGGAGTCCATTACATCTGTGGGGTGGGGGAAGAAAGGATGACAAAGATGGTCAGGTAAATCAGAACTTGGTTTGCAAAGTGAGTAAAAGTTCATAAGACAAAGAAAGAGAAACATGGTGAAGGGTACAAGGCGGTAGAGAGGGCACAAAACCCACCTGCTACGTTTGGAAACGCTGTGTCCTTTGTCTCACTTCTGTGTACCATGGGCAGTGCCCTGTCACAGGAGAGGGCGAGCCAGGTGCTGAAGGACTTTGAATGCACCACAGTGAGTGGTTTAGAACCTCCTCTATGGACAATGGTGGGAACCTTGGACATGCTTTGAGAAGAGCACTGACAGGCTCAACCAAGGATTTTGGACAGCTACTCAAAATTGGTTGAATTGGGATTTTGAAGGGTAATACTTTAGTTCAAGCATGGCAGATGAATGCATATGCAAATTCTATTCAATTCTGTCATTTTAACGCAAAAAGAACAAAAATGGTCTTCACAATTACTCTCTGGGGGAAATGCTAATGTCAACCACCAAGGGAGGAATCCATAGATTTGCTGAAAGCTGTGTTCAGAGTTTGAAGTATAAGAATTAGCCTCAAGAACCAGAAAATAAAATCCAGAAGTAAATAGATATAATTCAAGTTTTAAAGTCAAAGCTTTATCATGTAGATGTCACAGTCATCCCAAACTGTCTGTGTGACTAGAAAGGGGGAAGAAGAAGCAGGTGCAACATGGCATTTTATTGAGCTATTAACTTGTGTCTCTCCTCCCTTTATTTTCCTCTTTCTGCTGATTTGTTTCCAGCAGGTAACCAGGTGTTGAAGGATAATTTTCCAAAAAAAGATAAAATCATGACTTCCATACAGATATAAAATGAACACCTGTCAAAGATTTTACTTAACTTATTAATGAGAGACCAATAAGGTTTTACAGTTGCTTCAAAAGAGAATTCAAAGTACTGTACTTTTATGGATTAGAAATGCTGACATAAATTTACAAATGGGTGAAATTTGGATTTTTCTACAGAAACGAGGGGAAATTTGCTCTTCTCTGGACACTCGGATGGACAAGCAGCATTTACATTATTATCAGTTTTCTACAGGATATTTTCTGTTTCTACACAGTTGTGAAACAGCCTAGTCAAAAGTGAGGTGCACCCTCCCACAGGAGAAGATCATTCCTGGAGAGGCTCCAGCATCCCACTGAAGGAGTATATAGTAATCTCTCTTAGCACCTTCTGAAGTCTTAAATTTTGTGCATACAGAGGTCCTTTTTCATCTCTTTGTCTCAGTGGAAATTTGTATTTCACAGGCTCAAAACCAATAACCATCTGCCATCTTCTTCGTTCCTTCCTTGTACTAAAACATTCACCCTTGGTTGGGAGTTGGGAGCATATAGAGAAGGGTTAGGAGAAAGTCTGCGATGCAGCCAGGAAAAGAAAACAGGGACCCTTTTAGAACTTGGTGGCAGAGTCCTGTGCAAGTGTCAGGACCTGTGGGAAGGTGGCTCTCCCTGGGGAAGGGCCCAGGAATAGCCAAGCCCCTCCACCTAGATGGCCCAGGCACACAACCTCTAGCATTACCGGTATGGACTGATGGCCAGGGTGACCACGAAGTTCATCATCTTAGCCAGGACACATCTGAACATGGAAGGGGGACACTATTCCAGGGCCAGAGAATAAACTGGGACAATCCCAGGCCAACTAGGCCATGATAGTTAAGCATATGAAAGACCCCAGGACCACTGCATGTGCTGGAAATGGGAAGGTCAGATATGACTTGATTTTCAGGTGACAATATTAGATATCTTCAGTCCTTGAAAGGGTATTTCATTATACAACCCATGATGCTGCTCTTTAAAAGGCCATTAGCATGCCTAAGGGTCATAAAAAATGATTTCAAAGGCATATTTGGGTTGTGGGATGACAGAGTTTGAATATTTAAGAGCAATCAATGAGTTAAATGGATTCTGAAGGACTTTTTTTTTTTTTTTTAAGATGCTATGATAACAACAGAAGAGATAGACTTTATTCTCTTAAGGGGGTATGAAGAATTTCACATAGTGAAGTGTTTGAGTTACATCCCTTGAAAAAGTACATTTGAAAGTGGTTCTTTGTGACCCACGGCGGCAGCTGCTGTCCCTCCCGAAGAGAACACTATTGGGTCATTTCACTGGATGGGGCCAGCTCCCCAGGACAACCATTTTCTTGACACCACCCTTTTAAGAGACATTTCTTGTTGCTTTCCTAAGTCACTTGGAGGTCAGCCCATATTCTCCAGACCTCAGAATATGAAAGACTCAATGAATTGTCTTATTTGTCATCTTTTAACTTTCCCCTTACTACCACTCTCTCCACCTAGGACCTATTTTGACATCTAGGGTGGTTTAAAATGAATCTTGTATGACTTGAACTATGTTACCAGCTACTGCACATTCCTGTCCTCCCGCCTCGATTATATTATGGGGACCTTGGAGGGGGAGTTATGCAAGACTGCCTTTACAGATTTAGAGGCTGACCCAGCATTTGTCTACTTGACACAAGGACTGAGAACATGTGAGTAAGTGAAGACGTCGCACCATACCCCCAGGTACAGGAGAATAGGACGGAGCCCTCACCAGTATGTTCTCCATGGACCCATTAGATGGTCTGGTAAAATCAATGGACACCTCACAATACAGATTTTATTTTATCTTTTTAATTTTTTAAAAGTTTTTATTTATTCCACATAAAGAGTGAGAGAATACAAATAGGGGGAGCAGCACAGGAAGAGGGAGAAACAGGTTTCCTGCTGACCAGGGAGCCCAGTGCGGGGGCTCGATCCCAGGACCCTGGGATCATGACTTGAGCCTAAGGCTTAACCATCTGAGCCAACCAGGCACCCCATCATGATGCAGGTTTTAAGTGCATTTCAGAAATTTCAAAATATTTCAACAACCACATCCATACCCCCGTGGCATATGTAATGTCTTTCTTTATTCACACACTGAAAACAGGATCTTAGTCACGGATCTACTATGATTATGAACTAGTGACGAGAATAAAAAAGTTACTGTGGGGCATCTGAAAGAATTACATGAGGGTATGAACTTAAAGGTGATCTCCTTTTGTGATAAAGTCATAGGCCTTTTTTATTCTATTGGGCTTTATTGCCCACATCCCCAGCTGAAGGGAACGCTACCTTTAAGTTAGAGACTGAAAATAAAGGGGTGATTTTTTTTTTAAATCTGAGTTTACAGACTCCCTGAATTCTATCTCTGATTTGCCTCGGTAATTAAGGAGCCCACTTCCGGGCACTGTGCTCCAGTTCCCTTCTCCTGGGTTAACGCTCCCTGTGAGCCAACCAGTCTGCTCAGCCGGCAAGTGGAGAGCCTGACTCCCGTGTTTTGCAAATCCCTGGAAGCCGCCAATGAATTCCTGCCTGGGGGCTCATTCCCAGGGTTGGTGGGGTTGCTCTCCTGGAGTGGGAAGCAGCCCTAGGCAGCCCCCACTCTTCTACCCTTGGCTCTCAGTCTCCACTGAGAATTCATAGCCTTTATTGGCTTTCCTCTCATGGCACAGAATCTGTAATTTTAACATCTCTATGATATCGAACTGTTTCCTTTTCATCTTGGTTTAGTGGTTGGGAAATCTGCTGCAGTCCTGAAATTCAGTATGAGAAGTGTGAAGGCAATTAGGGACCGAGGAAGTGGCCAGGTCCCAGAAAGTCCCACAAGGACGGAAGCCAGAGTCAGCACTCTGTCCGGAGGGAAATGATTTTCTCTTGAGAGACCAGTAACTAGGTCTTCAGAGGGAGTGGAACTGGGACCGTTTAGCATGTCGTGAGGCCTGTTAGGTGCCTGGTCTCCTGTAGCCCTTAGGACAAGATCCAGATCGTCTCCTCTGGCCCGTGATTGAGGGAATGTATATTTCAGCTTATCTGGGACACTCTTGATATACACCTATTTCTCCTACTTAATTATGAATAAGGACCCCATTCACTGTTAAAACTACCCCAGTTCAAATGAGAGCTGGCGTGGTCATCATAGTGCCGTAGGGTCCCTCTGAAACCTCCTCCAGGACTGAAGGGCCATTTCTGCAGCTGCTAAGAATACTGGTGGCCTGTGGCCTTCCCCAGGGCACAGCTGGCAGTGGAAGGAGGGGTAGACATACAGACCTGCCTCACTGACCAAAGGTAGACAACTCTGCCAGGACATCCCATCTCAGAGCCCCAGTGGGGGCCACCAAGAATACTGCCTGACTGTAGCTTCTTGTTCGCTTCTGCTCAGTGCGGCTTCCCAGTTGCCCACATACTTGCTGTCCTCCAGGATTTCCTCCAGGCAAACCCCTAGCTTGGTGTGTTTCTCCACAAACCTGACCTGAGGCCACAATTCCATCTCTTTGGCTCTAGGAGATCTGATCCCAGATCAGAACCTTGACCTGCTCTCACCCTGGCCTTTTTACCTTTTCTCAAATGGGCTAAGCCCCTTATCATCCCTGGCAAGTCCCCCTGCTCCTCCCTCTTGTGCTCCACTGGCTCTGTCCCCAGCGTGCCACTTGCCAGGCTCCTCCTTTGTCCTTCATGCCCTAGCTCAAATCATATCTTCTCAATGAGGACTTAGTTTTCCTGATTCTGTTGTTTTTCCCAAAGCCTTTCTCTGTAACATTTCAAAAATTTTCCTCCATAGTCCCATCACTAACTGAAACTGTTTATTTACTTAATGATGTTGTCTTTCTCCAGCATGTAAGTTCCTTTTGGGATGAAATCTTATTTGTCTTTTCACCCTAAATCCCTAATATTCAGAAGAGTGTCTGGCATATAGACAGCATTCAATAATATCAGTTGAA
Source organism: Spilogale gracilis (assembly GCA_004023965.1). Classification (NCBI taxonomy): domain Eukaryota; kingdom Metazoa; phylum Chordata; class Mammalia; order Carnivora; family Mephitidae; genus Spilogale; species Spilogale gracilis. The sequence goes on from PITA01002000.1 coordinate 101,029, forward strand.
GGAGTGGATTGAAACAAGGGAAGGAAACCCAAAAATGTGTTATAGGCTCATCTATAACATTCCCCCTTCTCTCTCCAAAAGCCGTCTCTAAAATTTAGTTAGCCAGCAAATTTGGCTTCATTTCCTCGGGAATGTCCTTGCCAGTTCCTCCTGGATTTCTCATCTCCCACTGTTTCCCACCTTGACACTTTCCATTTTCAGAGATTTCACAGTCGACATTATCCTCAAGTATTATTAAAATGAACCTTAATAATAGTAACAAACATTTACCGAAGGGACCAACACTTCACCGACTGCTTCCTATGTGGTAATATATTTAAATCCCACCTCAGCCCCTTGAGGTAGTTTTACCATCATCCCTCTTTCATAGACGAGGAGACCGAAATGGAGAGATGGTCACACCGCTAAGACACGCCAGCAGAGACAAATCGTGAACCCAATGTTTCTGAAGGAACTTGTCGTGTAGTCTTTGGGTCAATAGAGTACAAAGGTCCCACCATGTTTTGAACCAGAGAGCCCCGTAATCTCCATTATTGGGCCCTGGCATCTCGGACTTGATGTGGCCTCCTCCGACACAGTTCCCTCACTATGAAAGGGGGCTTGTAATAATTTGCTGCAATAATTAAGACAAGTGATAATATATGGAAACATCTGACATAAGGTAGGAAATCCAAAGGATTCCTCCCTTTCTGATGTGTGACACTGTCCAAACAGTACTGATTTTTTTTTAATTGCCATTCATCTTAAACCAAGGAGAAGTGGAAGGCATTTTCAGACCTGCTGGTTAAATCTCTGTGTGTTGTGTGAATTTCGCTACTGTGCATAGTTAATCGTGCACACCGATGTCCCTGCATGGGTCCGAGAGGCAGCACCGTAGCTAAGACCTCAGGTTCTTGGGTCAGACAGACTTAGAGAGGATCCCATTTTTGTTATTTCTTACCCCTTTCTAGCTACCTTCTTCCTTCCCACTTACCTTGGGGGTAAATCCTACATTTCCTCTCTCCAGTGCTGCGTTTCCTCCTCTGTAAGTGGATTGGCATAAGAATTAAATGAAATATTGCCTATTGAGTACAGGATCTGAACTTTGGCAACCCATCTCTTATAATAGTGATACTTAATAATGTTAGCTGTGACTCTCGTTTCATTACTTGGCTATATTTTACCGTAGAACGTGTTTTCCGTTGGGCTTCTTACCATTGTGAATTCAGAACCATGCGATCTCAGAGTGAAAGGGATAGAAAATGTAAACATCGTGAGGACAGTCCCAGCAAACTTAACCCCAGGCTCAGCCCTAACCTCCAGCTCCGTGGACCTGAGGCTCAGAGCTCCCCGAGTCTACCAGGGATGCTAGTGAGAATGTGATGAGGGCCGAGCCTGGCTCAGGGCCTGGCCACATCAGGCTCTCTCAAGTGCTTTAAAAATGCAGAGTTCAGAGATCTGCTCCTGGAGATTCTGATCTGAGATTCCAGGACACTGAGTTTAAAAAGAAAACAAGTAAAAGCCCCACAGTTGATTCTGTGACCAAGCAGACTTGGGGACCACCTGCTCCCCCTGACACCGCCAAGGGAACCTGCAAACCCTTGTGGTGCCCAGTTCATTCGCTTCGGAATGGCTTGTCCATGTGGCCCTCTACTTTCTCTGGCTATTTGAGGAAGCCACCCAGAGCATCTCCAAGTTACCAAGATCTAGTTTCATCATCTTTAAATGTGACTGTCTCAGAATTCTGGAACGGGGCTGTAGGGGACCTTTCAGATCCTTTTAACTCACACCTGAAGCCTAACTCCAAAAGACAGGATCCATTCTCTCTCTGCCCACGAATTTGTAGGAAAAAAAAAACCACCCCAATTTCTGAGAAATTGGAGCAATTCCGGTTCTTATTCTAGTTGCTGTTCCATCAGGCAGGGTCTCCTGATGCATTCCAAAGATGCAATCCCAGCTAGTCTGGATGTGACATTTCCCTGGCTTTTCTCTAATCTGGAGGAAAAACAGCTGACAGAGATTTAAGAAGGCTTTTTTGGTCATATTTGTCTTCAACTCAAAAGATCATTATTATCTTCCTCTTATCTGAGAAATGGCTTCGAAGAGGCTGGTTTCCTGCTGCTGTTGTTCTTGCTGATGCACTCAAAAAGGCCAGGCAAGCGACTTGCTGGTATCATTGGCCAAGATATGTCTCCCATTCCACTTAACATGATTAAATCTGATTATATGCAATTTCTCCCTTCTACGGGCAAATTTCCTTGAAAGGTTAAAAAAATTGATTGCTGAGAGTGAGCAGGGATTTCAGTTTCCTGTGTGGACCTTATGGGGAAATAATGATCTGGGGAGCCCCCCTTAGCCAGTGTGCTTTATTCAAATGTATGTTCCCCCCCAAAGGTATTTGACTTCCTGCCAAAAAAAACTATCATCAAGATTAACCCAAATGAACGAGTCCAAAAACAGAATTGTATTTTCATATTTCAAAGTCCCACATTCTTTCTCTGTTATTTTACCATCCTATGGCCTTAACATGTAAATTCCACTTGATTGTAATGAAGAAATAAAAGGAAGTGAGTAAACTCATGGAAAAACTTTGGCATTGTATTTCAGTTGGGTGAAAGTAAGCAAAAAGAGGAAAATGGGAAAGCCATAATTAAGCTATCAAGACAACATTTTTCTGACTTTCTTCCATCCTATTCTCTGTCTTACTCTTTCCTTTATCTCTCACCTAGACATGTGTTTGCTTTCCTGACTAGGAAATAGGTGGAAAAATCTTAAAGTATTAAGCAATAACTTTCCATCTCAGAGAAAAAGCCAAGGTCCTTAGAGAGGCCAACACTTCTTTCTCTGGTTCTCCCTTTCCCTGGTTCTTTTGTTTTGTTTTGTTTTTGTCTACTGCCTTCCTGCCCCTTCCTTCTGCTCCAGCTACATAACCTTCTCACTAATCCTATAACATCTCAGTCAGATTCCTCTTAAAAAAAAAAAAAAGACATTGCCTTATTCTTTCTGGAATGCTCTATCCACATAGCTCATCCCGTCCCTTTATACTTCTATACTTATTTCCTGTCTTCTCCAAAGAATAAGGGAACAGGTTGTCTATTGTTTATTTCTGTTCTCATTTATTGCCAATAGTATCTGGCTTACCCTATAACCCCATATTAAGCCCTAAGAAAGCCATGAGGGTAGGAAAAAGTTAATATTTACATGTATTGATGATTACTTCTTTTCACTGTTACAGTAAGATTAATTAACTTCACAATAAGCCAAGAAATAGACAAAATGAATAATTGGAAACAACACTGGGGGGGTGGGGTCGTTTACAACAGGAGGCTTTTGCAGAACAATCCTTGTTTTGACTATGCATTCTAGAATTATAGGGCTATATGTTACGTTCATGATCTTTTAAACTTGCAAATGAAGCCTTTTAGATGATGCATTCTAGATGTTAATTTTTGACATTTACCAAAGATTCCCATTTAGGGTATGACTTAAAAGTCATGCGATCCAAACCCCCTCTGTACACACTCATCCAATTCCCCAGTGCTTAAATGGGTTCTGAAAATTCATTGTGAATTATTCGTCTTGCTTTTCTTGAATCCTTTTGGGTTTGTGGAGTCCATCATTACTTATTTAGTTAATTAATCAAATATTTATCGAATGCCTATTGTGTTCCTTATGTACTGGGTGCACAAGAAAAACAGGCCATGATCGATAAATTTCACCTGCGATGGTGGCCCAGCAGATCTGATTACTGGAGAGTTTGAATTTACTCTAACCCAACTGACAATGCAGCTCCTTGCTCTCTATCATTGTGAAATCAGTGATTTAAGATTTTTAGGGTAAATATAATTGGATATCAGCATCTTCATATAATTCACTCTACTGCTGCAGCTCAAATCCTTATCTCAAGCCTCGCAGACATCCAAATTCTTAATCTGGGTATCTATGAACTTGATCATAGGGAACAGGCTGGGCTTGGGCAGATTCATGGGTGACTGTGAGAATGACCGCTTACTTCCTGGCAGGTGCACACCATGTCCAACCCAGAGGGTGAATGCAGCCCTGCTTTCTTGTTCCATAGACATGTCCCCATCACATGAGCACTTAGCACGTAGAAAAGTTTTACTGATGATCTGGAGGCCTTGAGATGACGAGCTGAAGCAAACAAGTTCACGTTGTCTGAAGATTTATATTTTAGTTAGGGTCCGTGCTGAGGCGATCCCCAAATAGGATGGATCAGGGAGACAAAAGTTGATTTCTCACCCACCAGACAGTATTGGCAGAGAAGGTAGAGGTGGTTCAGTGCTGGTCCAGGGTAGATGGATATGAGAGATCAAGGGATTCATTAATTGACCAACATGCACCTCCCAGGGCATGTCTGCACTTGGCCCCACATGTCTACATGGAACCTAGTGTTTATGGAAATTGCCAATGCAGGCTGATTCAGGTGAGTTGTATGGGCCACTCCAGGACCCCAAGTGGTGGTGTCATTTTCACATGATTTTTCCAACATGATAAACAAATAACTTTTGGTAATATTTGTAACAAAATACATGTATCTCTAACAGAACTAAGATAAAAACCAATTGCCTCGATTATAGGATAATTGCATTATTGAAAAACTGATTTTTATTAAAATTATGCAAAATGCATTCTTTCTGCATGTGGAAACAACCTTCCTTTAGGTTGGGACTATCCAATGCTTCAGAGGACATCGAGCCCTCTTGACCCACCCACTAAATGCTGGTATGACTCCTGAATTATGATAATAAAAATGTCCCCACTGGTTTCCCAAATGCCTCCTAGACAATTGCATTGCCCCTACTGAGAGCCGCTGCTGTGAAAGAATGTAGGGGGAATGCTCTTTCTGACTTCAGGACCAAATTTCAGGCCGAGCAAAAGCAAAGTAGTTACCATTGCATGTGCCTTCCTCCAAAGGTTTAGGTTGAAAGAAAGCTAAGTTCTTGCCCTTAGTAACCGGCACAGGTTGAGATGAATGGATACCAGTGCGCAGACACATTAACCGAATCACCTATGCTTTTTCTTAATGTCCTCTTTGGACTTTATGAGTGTGATTTTCTCCATGTGGAATTGAGGGAGAAAAAAAAATTGAGGGAGAAAAGGTAAAGCAATCTTCTTTTGCTAGAAATGTCTTAGACCCATTATTGTAAGATGTATGAAAGTACTAAATTTATAGAAAGGTCTAAGTAATAGCAAACAAGGTGAGGAAATTTACTTCTAACTGTCAAGGTATATTCTCCCTAAAAGGAACCTTAAAGTAGGACTTATTCAGCTGTACATTTAGGTTACTTTGCTGTCAAGAAAAACTGGAGGAAGATTTCAGGGCAAATGTTACCCTGAAATACACACACAGCTGCATGCAAATATCTAGGGCACAATTTTGCTTTAGTTAAGTGGAAGACCTTAATCATTCTTGCAAACTTCTAGCTCCTGGTAATAAACAAGTTTCTTTCTTAATGATCAGATTCTCCTTCTTTAGTCTTTTTATTTTTAGTTAGTTGTCTTTTAAACATTCTTGGCTTTCGAATCCTTGTTTTCCAGGCAGGTATACGATTAATGATTATCTGTGACTGTAATAAATTGTCACTTATTGGTGCCTCAGACTCAAGAAGGTTAACTAGATACTCTAATGGCCCTTCTAGCTCACCATTTTAGGTTTCAGGGACCTAACAGTGGCCAAATGACCTTGTTTTTAATAGAAAGGATATTCTCTTAAAAATGGGTAAAATGACTGACTTTACAAGTGAGAAATGAGGAGACCCTGGAAATTCACCTTATTGTTTGGCAGTGTCTTGTTTATCTCAACTTAGTATCGCATCTCTCAGCATGTTATCTGAGTTTGAATTTCAGGCAGGCTGCTCATTAGCTCTCTGACCTTGGGACAACTACTTAACACCTCCGTGCCTCAGTTTCTTCATGTGTAAAATGGCCATATTACTCTGAAGTGTCCTGATGAGTAGAAGGTAGATCTGCGTAAGTTAGCTGCTCAGAACGGTCCCCAGCACATGGTGGGCTCTCAGCATCATTGGACTTGTTATATGAATCCCTAGTTCCCGGCACATGGTGGAAATTTGGTCCATATTCTGTGTGCTGAATGAGGTCATTTCACTGCTGGACATTTCTCCAGACTCACGTTTACCTGTTCCTAGGGCATCATGTAGAAAATTTAGCATTCGGTGTTTCAGAGATTTGGATTTATGATGAATTTCTGAAATCGCTTTGAATGTGGCAGTGCCTGGTCTCCACATAGTGAGGAGCATTTTCCCCGCCTGCCGTCTGTGGCTCCTTCGCAGCTCTGCTAACACATTTCGGGAGTTACCCCCTCATGACAGTTTTATAGCACAGTCATTTCATTTTGCCCATAACCTTGAGAGAGGTGCACTTGGGGTTCCTATTATAATGTAACAAATGAAGGCTTGAGTCTTCCCATTCACATCAAATATATGGATTTTTAACCCTGGGAGGATTTTACTTTTCCATTATAAAAATGCTAAGTATCATGGGCTTCGTTTTTCCCTAAATTGATATTCTGCTGTATCCTTCAAATGCTAAGGACCACTCTGTCTTCTTTCCCTGTCCTTAGGGGGATTTCAAACATCAATCAGAAATAGTGGGCCCAAGATTAGTGCTATAGACTGAATGTTTGCATCCCCCCAAAATTCATAAGTTCAAATCTAACCCCTAGTGTGATGGTACTAAGAGCATGGAATCCTCATGAATGGGGTTAGTGCTCTTATAAAAGATATTCTGACTTTTTTATGCTTGGCCCCCAGAATAAGTTTGGCACAAATTAGGATCTCAGTAAATATTTGACGAATACATAAACACGTGTTTCCATCTCAAGAAAAATAGCAGAATATTTCCATATTTCAGACTCAGCAGCAAACACTGTGTTTGTATACAAGCATACTTTTGCAGAGATTTATGAAGACATTAATCCACTAGGAAGAATAACACTGTTTCATTCTCCAGAGGAAAGATACTCTTTAACATTATCAGACATTATTAAACTACTGCATTGTCTGATGTAAGTTATTAACCTTCCAACCATAAAGTAAAAAATCAAAGAAAGACTTAGATGGTTATATCTTGGTCTTAAATGAGTAAAAGAAAGTATTTCTTTACTTTCAAAACAAACCAAGAATCCCAAAATTTCTGAATGTGCCAGTGGGCTGGTTTTCAACGGGAATCAGTCACTCTTTGTTAACATAAAGGAAATGTCCTGAGTCTGATAACTGAATTTTAAGATCGATGTTGTTCAATTATTTAGTAATAAATCTACCTAGAATGGCATTACACAAGCACTGTGCTCTTTTTAAAATAGGGTCGGGGGAGATGAGATGGCAATTTATTGATCAGAGGAGACTATGGGAGACTGATAAATTTCTGCAAATACCAGGGAATGGCCAACGACACCAAATGCTTCTGGGAAATTATTCTAGTATTTTGTCTATACACTAAAGCTAAATTGCAAAGCACTGGCAGCTTTTTAGGGCAAAGCCATCTTAGTAAATTCCCATCTTATCTGACGTAAAATTCTAAGGTCCGGACAGAAGGCAAAATTCATCCAAAGGGAGAACGATCTTTAAAAACCTCTGAGGAAGGCATCCTGTTGGAAACTGACATATGGTAGTTCTGTGAATTCCACCTGGCCACTTTTTCTCTTGGGTAGGAAGAGATCTCTTTTCTGGGTAAGCACCAATGAACTAATTGGTTTATGTTTTGAGGCAAGGCTGTGGAAAAGTGAGTTATGGGTCTTTAAGTTCCAGAGTCTAATGTTAATACTTTGAAATGTAATTGAGAAAGGGGATGAAGGAAGAAACAGATTTGTGTTTTCTCATGGTGCTCACTCTTGAGTAACTTGTGCATTAGTTGGATGGAGAGAGGATAGTGACTTGTGTTGTTGAAGGTTAATTGGTCTCTGCTCAACCAACTTGCCTATTAACTGATGCCCCTCGGCCCCTCTGCAAAGCACACGGATGACACCTGCCTCTGTACTAGCTACACTTGGCTCGTTGGTTAATATCTAGTTCTCTCACACACTTCTGTTAAGCCGTGTGTTTATCAAGTGTCAGCTGTGTTGTCTTAAATCTGTTCATGGTGATTGTATGTGCAGTTATAATTATACAATTTAATTAAGTATTATTTAAATAATAATTTAAATGATAAATTTATCAACTGATAATTATGAGTGTGAAAAGAGAATTATCTCTGAAACTAAATTGAATACTTTGGAAAAAAATTGATAGGGGCGATTAGCTAAAACATGCTGTCAGATGAGGGATGAGGGAGACAAACATTAAGACAGTGAAAAGATTATAAAAATCTAATAGCTGAAAGTCAAGTGATATTAAAAGTTTCTTGAGGTGTGCAACATTTTCAACATACTAAAAGTGGAAATTAGAGATTTCCACTTTGCATGTTATTTCATGTGAGAAACAAAATGTGAAATTTCAATCAGCAGACCCGTCCTCAAGGATTCTACATGAGGATGAGAAGATTGTGGATTTCTGTCTTAAAAAGTTAAATAGATGAACATAGGGGAAGGGAAGGAAAAATAAAATAAGATGAAAACAGAGAAGGAGGCACACCATAAGAGACTCTTAACACACTGAGGGTTGCTTTAAGGGAGGTACGTGGGGGGATGGGGTGACTGGAGGATGGGCATGAGGGAGGGCACTTGTTGGAATGAGCACTGGGTGTTGTATGCAACTCATGAATCACTAAATTCTACTCCTGGAAATAATAATATAGTATATGTTACCCAAATTGAATTTAAATTAAAACATTTTTTAAAAAGTTAAGCTGCTTAGGGCAGGGACTGTGAATTCTTCACTAGCATTTGTTCTTTACTTTTTCCCTTAATGATAGAAACCCTGAATTCTAGCAGGGATACATCTTCCGAACTAGAGGATAAATTTCTAAGGTGTCTTTGCGCTCAGTGTGACCATGTGCCTAAACTTGGCCAAAGGGATGTGAGTAGAAATGATGTGTCCTGTTTCTGTCACATCCTTAAGAGGAACGATGTGCTCACTTCGATCTTCCCCTTCCCATTGGCAAGAACACAGATACAGTAGTGGGAGCTAGGGCTGTCCTGGGACCTGGGGAGGATGGGAGCTCTGTGTTGACATAGACCTACCCCAGTGGCCCCTCACCACCTTTGCCTCCTCTGCCTGTGTTCTTCCGTGGGGGGAGAAATCAACGTCTGTCTTTAGTAATCTGTATTTTTGCGGTCTCTTTGTTCTAGCAAAATAGAATGTATCCTAACACACAGTTTAAATTTTACTATAAATACATATGTACATACATATGTTTTATACAAAGATCTATATTTTTATATGCAGCATATCATATATTTATAATTGTATAAGTATATAAGGTATATCATTACTGTCTGATTTGCACTTTAAATGACCTTTGCAATTAACTAAGCAATCTACCAGTTCTGACTACAAAGGTTCTACTGTATTATGTTTCCTCCCTTTTTAAACTGGGCATGGAAGCTGAGTGCTTTTGGTGAGAGCTGATTCTGTATCTCTATGACAATGTCCTACACAGATGGTACGTTTGTCTGCTTAAGTTCCATGAGTAGGACTAGCCAGCTGGCAACTGTCAGCAGTAGTATGAGGGGAAGAAAGGGCAAATGCTTGGAGACCATCCTCTGCACCCCTAAGGGTTGCCATTTTGAAGGACTCCATGGCTATCATTAACACCATAGCTTATATGAATGGCACCCCCAGAGTTTATCAGTGCACAGCCTGAGCAACTGTACTTGGAGCTTTTGCTGCTGCTTGCTGAAGGAGCTTCTGGGTCTCAAGCTAAAAACTGCATTAATTAATCACTTGGATTTATTAATCAGTCATTGATACCTGGTGCTGGCTTGCACTTAGTCAAGCAGACATTCTCATATATTGTTGGTGGGAGGGAAAACTGGTAATGTTTTTGTGAAGAGTGGTGGTATCTGTCATAAATTAGATGGTATGCTTGCTTTGAACAAGACTCTCTTCTTCTAAGACGTTATTTGAAAGAGATGCTCAAACATGTGGTTAGAGATGTGTGTTCAAGTGTGTCCCTTGCAGCAGGGGGAAAAAAATCAAAGTGTCCTTTTTCTACCCTTCATTTCTTTATTCAAGACATGTTATTACAGCTCATACAATATATGCAGCTCATGGAAATTCAGACTGGACACAATGCACCATAACCCTGTCCTCATGGAGCTTACCTTCCCATGGGGTGTCAGATTCACAGTAAACAGAGGAATAAATAAATATGTGTAACTATGTCAAATAGTCAGTGGATGCATCATTTATGTTTCATCCGCATCGTGGAATGCCATTACAAAAGAATGGTATACACCGACTTTACAAAGGTGAAAAATCACTAAAGATAGACTGTCAAATGAGAAGAAAACCACACTGTAATACAATGTGAGCAGTAAGATCACAACAGTGTAAAAAGTGTATGTTTATGGCGATATATATGCTTGTCATTGCACAGAAAACCTGTGAAAGCAGACTCACTAGAGAACCTGCAGCATCTCTCACTGGGCTGAGAGTCTCAGGGCCAGGGGAGTGCTCCCATAAGTGTGGCTGGGGCTGGGGGAAGAACAAGGGGAGGTTTATTAATACGTTTATTTTTAATTATTGCATCTTCTACGTTTAGACTATATTCCCACTTTCTTTCTGTATTTGAAAAGAAGAAGCCGATAAGAAATCATCAGTGTTTCCCTAAACCTGCTGAGGGTATACGGCAGTGGAGAAGGATCTTCTCCTGTTCAGATGTTCATAAGCAGCAATTGCATGTATAGAAGTTGACCTAGAGAGGTAATCCATGATGTGTGACAGAAATTTGAACAGAAGAATGTTCATTCCAGGATTGCCAATAATAGTCTAAAAAATGATATACAACAGTGGGGAAATGACTGACTAAATTATAGCAATTCTGTATGATGAAATATCACACAATTCAAAATCTTGTTTTAGTGACTCTGGACATATATAAATGCACTTAACACGACAATTTGTGAAAAAAAAGTAGCAAGCCAAAACTGCCTTCATGGTAGAATCCAATGTTGCAATAAAATTCGTTTATGTATCTAACTCTTTCTGTCTGTATGCATGTATGTATCCATCCACCCATCTGCCCACCTAACCAAACACTGGAATCATTTTTTTTCATTTATCTTATTTTTTATTTATTTTTTTAATTTTTTCAGTGTTCCAAGATTCATTGTTTATGCCCCACACACAGTGCTCCATGCAATAGGTGCCCTCAGTACCCACTACCAGGCTCTCCCATCCCCCCACTCCTTCCCCTCCAAGACCCTCAGTTTGTTTCTGAGTCCAAAGTCTCTTATGTTCCATTTCTCTCCCTGAATTACCCTACTTCCCATTTCCTTTCCTTCTCCTACTGTCCTCTATATTACCCCTAATGCACCACAAGTAAGTGAAACATGTGATACTTGACTTTCTCTACTTGGTTTATTTCACTTAGCATAATCTCTTCCAATCCAGTCCATGTTGCTACAAAAGTTGGATATTCATCCTTTCTGATGGAGGTGTATTATTCCATTGTATATATGTACCACATCTTCTTTATCCATTCATCTGTTGAAGGGCACCTTGGCTCTTTCCACAGTTTGGCGATTATGGCCATTGCTGCAATGAACATTGAAAAAGACACAAAAAGATGGAAGAGCATTCCATGTTCATAGATCAGAAGAATAAACATTGTTAAAATGTCTATACTGCCCAGAGCAATCTATGCTTTTAATGCCATTCCAATCAAAATTCCACCAACATTTTTCAGAGTGTTGGAACAAACAATCCTCAAATTGATATGGAACCAAAAAAGACTTTGAATGACTAAGGAATTGTTGAAGAAGAAAAATAAAGCTGGGGGCATCATGTTACCTGACTTCAGGTTTTATTACAAAGCTGTGATCACCACGACAGCATGGTACTGGCACAAAAACAGAGAAATAGACCAATGGAACAGAGTAAAGAGTCCAGATATGGACCCACAAATCTATGCTTGAATCATCTTTGACAAAGCAGGAAAAAATATCCAGTGGAAAAAAGACAGTCTCTTCAATAAATGGTGCTGGGAAAATTGGACAGCTACATATAGAAGAATAAAACTCGACCATTCTCTTACACCATACACAAGGACAAACTCGAAATGGATGAAAGACCTCAGTGTGCATCAGGAATCCATCAAAATGCTCGAAGAGAACATAGGCAGTAACCTCTTTGATATTGGCCACAGCAACTTCTTTCAAACAATTTTTAAAATGAGAGTGTTGATTTATAATTATGCCTGTTTTATTTATTTATTTATTATCTTATTTTTTTAAAGGATTTTATTTATTTATTTGACAGAGAGAGACACAAACAGGGGGAGTGAGAGAAGGAGAACAGGCTTCCTGCCAAGTAGGGAGCCTGATGCAGGGCTTGATCCCTGGACTCCTGGATCATGACCTGAGCTGAAGGCAGACGCTCAATGACTGAACCACCCAGGCACCCCAGTTGTGCTTGTTTTAAAAATAATTTGGGGGGCAACTGTGTGTTTAAGGATCTTACTCTTTTTTTTTTTTTTAAGATTTTATTCATTTATTTGACAGAGAAAAACACAGCTAGAGAGTGAACACAAGCAGAGGAACTGAGAGAGGGAGAAGCAGGCTTCCCGCCAATTGGGAAGCCTGATGTAGGGCTTGATCCCGGGTCTCCAGGATCATGAACTGAGCCGAAAGCAGTCGCTCAACCAACTGAGCCACCCAGATGCCCCAGGATCTTACTCTTGATTTCAGCTCAGATCTTGATCTCAAGGTCATGATTTCAAGCCCCATGTTGGGCTCCACAGTGGGCTTAAAACCTACTTAAAAAAATAGAACTAATTTTGTAAAATTTTCCAGGTTTGTATAATGTGGAGGTATTACTTTTATAAAACACACACACGCGCACACACACACACACACACACACACACATGCAGAGCATTAACAAGCTATCTTAGCACAAACACCAAACATAAAAAAGAGCCCATGTATTGCAACCGTTACCATCATCTTTTCTACTTTTTGTTGTGCTAACCCAAAAGATTATTAATCCTGAGGAAAATGTACACCCTGACAGTTACCATGAATTCCACTGAATTGTATGAAATGACTATGTTTGTAGGTAGATAAATACTGGCAATTTTATATGGCAAAACATATTATCTATAGCATATTTTTTAATCTGGATGACATTACTCAATCCCTCCAGACACATCCTTTACTCTAAAGGGCCATGTTTTCTGGAAGACTTTGTGATGAAAGTGGTCATGTGCTTTATTTTTTTTTTTCAGATGGGGATTTCTGCAATCACAGAGGCCCCCACCCTTAGAAGGGCTTCAAGTATATATAGTGCTATCACTGTTGCAAAATTCGTGATGACTTTTGACCAGTGGGCTCTCTGCATTGAGCCCCTCCAATTCTATAGTGATCCTAGATGGGAATATTCTTAAAGCCAATGGCCTGTGATTTCAAGTATGCATATACAGAAGATGGTATTTTGAGAAACCCTAAGGGAACAGTCAAATGAAATTGCCCTCATTTTCTAAGCCATAAACCTACGCACATTAATACCAGCCTCTGTGTCATAGGGAACATCTCAGGGGATGCAGTAGGTGGCCAGGTGTAGGAGGTAATGGAAGGCATCACTGGATTCTTCTAACCAAAAAAAAAAAAAAAAAAAAAGGGTGATAAAGTTATATAACTCCCTATGGTCCAAATGGGCTTGTGGAGTCCTCATTATTGCATTTATAAGGTTTTCATATGCCCGTCAAGAAGAAAAGGCATTCTACTTGCTTGTTCTCCCCCAAATACAGCAAATATGATGCTTGTTAGGGTGGATTCCTGCCTTGTTAAGTCTGTTATCTAGTCGAAGCTACTCAACTACACTCCTGTTCCCTGCCAGAAAGATACCCTTACTTAATGGACAGGAGAGGGAGAGGCAAAGGACAGAACTCCAGTTTGTCAGTTTCCCTCACTCAAACGCCTAGGAAACATGCCACTGCATTTGATCTACCCACCTTTGAGGGGCTGTGGTGCAGTCTCTTACTCTAAATAATAAAATTTCCAGAAGGAATATTCTCAGAATGTGCAGACCAATATCTTCAGGGAGTCAGTCCTTGCTTATATGACATTGTCTCCATAACTTTCAAAGATTTTAATTATTGATTTGAGAAAGAGAGAGGGTGCGAGCAAGACAGCACAAGCAAAGGGGAGCAGCAGAGGGAGAGGAAGAAGATTGCCTGCTGAGCAGGGAGCTCAACACAGGGCTCAGTCTCAAGACCCCAAGATCATGACCTGAGTCGAAGGCAGACGCTTAGCTGACTGAGTCACCCAAGTGGCCCACGTCTCCATACCTTTTATATGGCTCTTTGAATCAAGCAATATTCTGTTGTCTAGTATATCTCAGTATAGAATTTGTCATTGAAAAATCAATCATTTTGCGTGTATATCCACACCTAAGAATATATCCCAGGTAAATAGTCAATAATTTTCACAAACATATAAGTACAAGAACACTCATTTCAGGATTGCTTAAAATACTTTTAAAAACTTATGTCCAATCACAGGAAACTAAATTTTAAAAATGATGGCAACTCCACGAAATGGACAATTGTACAGTTGTTAAAAATCTTACTTATAAAAAATTACTAATCACATGAGATAGCATTGTATCTCATATAATCTGCCTGTTGCCTGTGTATTTAGCTGCCCAAGACCACACAGAAGTAAAAAATAGTCAAAGAATTCAACAGGCTTACAATATGATAAAGATTTAGGAGTTTTTCCTCTCTCGGAGGAAAAACACACGGGAGGAAGGGAGTAAAGAGTATTTCATTGTGAGAAGAGGGCTGGGAGTAGAAGGTTTTCCAATTTGCTAGTATTACTCAACCCCAGAAGAGCTGCCATGTAACAGCCTTATGGACTCTTCAACTCCTTGGGAGAGAGGATCAGAGAGATGGATCCACTGGGAGAGGATACAAAGCGGGAGACTGTGCTATTCTGGTCAAAGTGGAACTTGGTAGAACCAGTCGGAAATATCTTAGCAGGTAAGGCAGTAGTGAGCAAATCACAAGTAATAACCTGGTTATTTTGTTTTGGTTTTGGTTGTAGAATATGTGGCAGGTCTGAGATTTATTCATTCGTTCAGTAACTACTTCACAAGCATCTGTTATTTGCAAGCTATCTTGCTAGGTACTCACTGTACATTGTTGAACAAGATAGCTTCCTGTGCTCAGGAGACTGCATGTTCATGAAGGAACTCCCAGGTCAGTGCAAACAGAACACAATAAGAGAGCATGAGAGTATTACAGCGGGATACTATTTTTCTTGATAGAAATATAGCACCATTAAAATGAATGGTTGCATGAAGAATTTTGAGTTTTGCTGGTCCATCACCTAAGTCAGTCACCAACCAACACTTGGAGAAGAGAGTGATGGATAGGTTCTGATTTGATTTCTTTCAAAATTCGTTTTGAAACTTGGGGAAGGATTCTCTCATAAAGTCTCCAACTGAGCAGTTCTCAGTCAGGATGTAGAGATATCTAGTATGTTGAAGTCAGTTTTGAGATGTGTTACCAATAATTAGTAACTGACATAGAGCACCAAGGTTTTTTTTTTAAATCACTTAAAAAAATATAGTTAATTGTATTTCAAGTAAAGTAAGGACTTGCATTGTGATACCTAGAAGAGAAAAGACTGCACTTAGAACCAGAGAGCTTGGAATTGTCATGAAACTAACATCTAATTTGATCTCTGTCTGAACTCACTGTGGATTACTGTTATGGTACTGTATTTTGAATGTTTTTTTAAAAGATTTTATTTATTTATTTGACAGAGAGAGAGATCACAGGTAGACAGAGAGGCAGGCAGAGAGAGAGGAGAAAACAGGCTTCCCGCTGAGCGGAGAGCCCGATGCAGGCCTCGATCCCAGGACGCTGAGATCATGACCTGAGCCAAAGGCAGAGTCTTATCCCACTGAGCCACCCAGGGGCCCTTGAATGTTTTTTTCAAATTGAAGACATCTATGAGAGTTAGTAGATTTGTTTATTATTTTTTGACTGCTGAAGCTTCATCTTGAAACCATTGTTTCTAAACGCTTTTGTTTGTTGATAATTATCCATATAAAAGATCACATCAAGAAGCATTCATGTCCGTTTTTCCATATAGACAATACAAATTTTAAAATCAGAGATATCAGGAAAGCCATTCAGTGTTGTGTCTGGCCCGAACTGAACTTACCACACTTAAGATAATTAAGAGTAAGGACTGTGGTGAACTTCAGAAAGTATGCCGGATTTGAAACCCTTCATCATAAAAAGAAAGTTATGTGCAGAAAAGAAACTACCATCTACGATCACCTTTGTCTCACCTTCTCTTTGTTTAAATACCGCCATCGTGTACTTGTTTTCAATGCCTTCTCTTCCATTGATAGGATTCTCGTAATTTCTGTTTTTTAAAGCCTTAATTTTTGCTAAGATGTTATATACATGAACAGGAACACATAGCCAGTAATTCATAATTAGTAGAGGAATATTTAGTCCTATTATAGCAAAAGAACTGGAGAACATAAGGTAGAATTTTCCAGAAGGCAAATGAACCTGGGATCCCAGAAGTTTTAATGACTCTTTAAATCTTCTTTCACCTGGTATTTGCAAGGAGTTCACCTGATGTCTCCATTTAGTTAAAACTTTTGATTGCCTGTGGTAAAAATTCTTATTCTAACTGACCAAAGCAGAAAATCTGATTTTTGGTTTTGGATAATGAAAATATCCTAAATTAGAGTTAGTTTTCAAGGAGGCAAACAATATTAGGGGCCAGGCCTCTGCATTTTGTCTCTGTCCTCTCCCGTGTTCATTGCATGCTCCGGTTCTATTTAATGGCCCTAAACCTACATCACACCAGCCTGAAGTTCAATGGGGAAGACTGTATGCTTCTCTTTCAATATTTTTCTCAAGAAGTTGGACACAGGGGCGCCTGGGTGGCTCAGTGGGTTAAAGCCTCTGCCTTCAGCTCAGGTCATGATCTCAGGGTCCTGGGATCGAGGCCCTCATCGGGCTCTCTGCTCAGCAGGGAGCCTACTGCCCCCTCTCTCTCTGCCTGCCTCTCTGCCTACTTGTGATCTCTCTCTCTATGTGTCAAATAAATAAATAAAATATTTAAAAAAAAGAAGTTGGACATAGTCTTTGCTTCTGTGAAACCTATCCCAAGAGAGCAAGAAAGGCAAAAAAACAGAAACAAGAACAGAAACTGTGTCTGGGAGAGTAACTTCCTATAGCAGGATCTCCGATAATAGAGAACAATGGTTTTTCTACTTTTTGAGTGCTCAGACCAATGGATGGATAAGGATCTCGGAAATAATTCCTGCTGATTCCCATCAGAATGAAGACAAGCTTTATCATTTTTTTTTTACTCTTTTCCTTTTTTGGGGAGGGGGGGATAAAGAATCGAATCAGATTCACCTGGTTGTTATGAGACACGTACAACATAAAGTCACCCAAGTCCCTCTAGGATGACTCTGGGATTCAATGTTCTGGAAAGAGCTGGGAAGAGTGAAGACCTGGGTTTCTGGGACTCAGTAGCTACTCTTTGTTTTGAGTGGGTCAGAGGTCTTTGAGTTGAAAGCCTCCTATTGAGTTAATGTTGTGTCATTTAATGCGACTCTACAAAAAAAGACTGCAGTGAGTGCAAATTTTATGACTGAAGAAAATGCATCTAAATTCCATGTATTTTGGAGGTCACCTCTTTGAAGCGTTCTGGCTTTCTGATTTCACATTCCAAAGACCAGGAATGAAAGAGGAAGGAGCATAATTTAAGGGCACAGTATAAGCACAGTTGATTGCGGAGAACAATAAATTGCCATCAGAAATCAATACATTATTTTCCAAAGCTTGTCTGGGGAGAATCATTCCATCTTCACAGACACAGTAAATGTTTGCCAGATTTATCGCTGTTTGCTGGGGGTTTATACAGCATCATATTTCCAATGGAATCTGTAAGGCAGGCAAGCTTGGTTATTCAGCCTTCCCCTACAGTGTGTGCCAGCTGTACAGAAATCTCACAAAGCCCACATCTAGAGTTGTAACACAGCAGTCTTTTCCATGTGAGATTAATTGATCAATCTGGATGAGATTCCTAGGATATTCATTTAACTGTTCACTTCTTAGTGCTTGGCTTTGCAAATAGGGGTCCAGATTAGATATATTTATTTTATTAATGCAGATAATATTAAACATTTAGACAGTCCTGACATATGAGGCTGAGTTTTAGCTATTTAAGGGATAATTTGACATGTATCAGGACACTGAAAATATATAAATATATTGATGGTACACACAGAATATACTGAATCCTATAGGTTATAATTTAGATATAGCAGGAAATTGGAGCACCAGGGTGGCTCAGTCTGTTAAGTGGCTGACTCTTGATTTTGGCTCAAGTTAGGATCTCAGGGTCCTGGGATGGAGGCTGGCATCAGGCTCCCTGTTGAGTGGGGACTCTGCTTTGGGATTATCTCACTCCCTCTGCCTCTTCTTCTCCCTGCCCTCCACCTCACTCACTCACTCTCTCTCTATAAAATATAAATCTAATAAATCTTTAAAAGATATTTAAAAATAAAGAAATAAATCTTTTAAAAAATTAATCAATAAAAACTTTAATTCTATTACCTAAAATATTCTAAAAATAAGTGAATCTTTAAAAAAAACCTTAAAAAATAAGTACAGCAGGAAAATGAAATATGAAGATTTTAGATTCAGGTGCAAACAGTTTGAAGAAGTATATCAAACACTGAAAGTTTCCCCCCTAAAATCCTTATGTAAAGGTATTGGAACTTTGGATACACTGTGAAAACTGACTTAGTTGTAAGTCACTAATTTGGAGTTCGTGATGATTTGACCTTAGCTAATCTAATATTTACTTGTTCCTTTTACTCAGAGAGAATTAGCTATGCTACATAAAAAGATTTTGTTAGGGAGCATCGTATCTTATTTGTTAAAGTACTTGACAGCATGGAAATTGCATTTCATTAAAATTGTTTTGTAGTTTACCTGGACTCCAATTACTCCAAAATTGTGATGTTTGACCATGCTTCACTTTATGCCACAAGAACATCTAGTTCAAATTTTAAATATAACATTCCTTTCTAATGAAATATTTTTATAACATTGGGCTTTTATTCCCTTTTAAAAATATCCTCTTAGTTTTTATATCATAAGTAATACTGGAATGTATTATTTAATAAAATAGTCACCATTCTGGGTAAACCTCTGCTTTTATTATTTGCGTCCTAAAATAGTCATTTTCTTAACTGAAATCATAAACTGTCTTAGCTCTAAGTATAAATTTAGCAAAGCCAATAAAATGTTAGCTGGCCATTTTAAACCAGTGCTTTGGAGGAGCTTAGATACTTCCAAAGCCCTATATTGGAAAAAATAATCAATGGCCAAGGGTCTTGTGGAAGATGAATGCATAGGAAGGTGATTTCTAAGACAGACTTTAATTAATAAAAACAAAACCATTCAAAGCCTAACTTTCCTGCCTGAGTCTGTCTCTCCCTCTGAATGCAAAAAGAGGTGAGAAGCACTCCATCTGTAACTTTCTCCATCCAGAGCATAAAGTCCCACTTTCAGGACAGGCATCAGGGAAAATGGGGATTTTCTCATTATCCCAAGGACCTTGTCTGACCTGCCATGTCTTCTAATGAATAACCATGATATCTGTGAAGCAGCCTCATCCCATGAGCAATCAAGAAGACTCTCAGTCTTGGGGTGACTCACTCCTGAGAAGTCTTGTCCCCAGAACTAAAGAATAGTTGCGGGGGGGGGGGGCTGAAGGGAAAGCTGCTTTCCTTTCTGTTTCTAGTAAAAATGCCATGGGTATGAGGAGCACTGATTGTCATCAGCTTCCCACAGGTTATGAGAAAACTGAAAATCCTAGTAAAGTTCCC
This sequence comes from Spilogale gracilis, assembly GCA_004023965.1. Lineage (NCBI taxonomy): Eukaryota > Metazoa > Chordata > Mammalia > Carnivora > Mephitidae > Spilogale > Spilogale gracilis. The sequence continues at coordinate 121,025 of PITA01002000.1, forward strand.
AAAGCTGTGAGTTTCTATTAGGCACTTCATAACTTATGGCCACCATCTCAGAAGATTTTCTCATAATATTTAACAGTACCACAAGTTCTATTTATCTGCACTCTCCCCCTTCTTTTACAATTGCCCTTCAGCTTAAAAATCACTGATCTGTAAGATAAGGCTGCTTCTGGTCATTTATTCACTCAATACTTATTGTTCTACATCAGACACTGTGGGTAGGCACTGGAGGTATAGAAATTAAGGTGACAGACAAAATCCTTGTCGTCAGAGACCTTATGCTCCTGGATGGGGATGTGGGGAGACAGGAGACAAGTTTGTGATATAAAACTTGAGCGCTATAAGCCCTATAACACACAAAGCCAAGCGTGGGGCTGCAGTGGTGGAGTTGAGATAGTGGTTGATTTCATTAAAAAATCAAAAAACACTTTCGGTTTTAACAGGCAGTCTTTCAAGGTATTCATCGAAAGGCAGATCTATCTTTGTGAGTATTCATCACAGACCTCCAGAGAAATAGAGTGACTAGGATGGAGATGGAGATACAGAGTAGATGTAGGTGGTGAGGACGAGGGCAGGGTAGGTGAGGGCGTGGGCGGAGTAGGTGAGGAGGAGGGCGGGGCAGGTGAGGACGAGGGTGGGGTAGGTGAGGACGTGGGCGGAGTAGGTGAGGACGAGGGCGGGGCAGGTGAGGAGGAGGGCGGGGTAGGTGAGGACAGGCGATGTAGGTGTAGACATAAGCAGTGTCGGTGGTGTGGATGTGGGCGGTGCACGTGTGGGCGTGGGTAGTGTAGATGTGGGCGTAGATGGTGTTGGTGAGGAGGTAGGTACTATAAGTGTAGTGTAGGTGTAGATACAGATATGGATATATACTTCTATCACATTTATGATAGCAATTGGTTGGTTCATGCAGTTATGGGACTGAGAAGTTCCACAATCCACTGTCTGCAAGCCGATGGACCAGGAAGGCTAGTGGCATAATCCATTTCAAGTCCAACAGCCTGAGAACCAGACAGCCGCTAGTGTAAATCCTAGAGTCCGAAGGCCTGAGAACCAGCAGCTCTGATGTCTAAAAGCAAGAGAAGTGGGACGGTCCAGCTCAAGAAGAGAAGAGAATTCACCCTCGTTCACCTTTTTGTTCCATTCCGGCAGCCATTGGATTGGATGATGCGCGTCCACGTTGGTGAGGATGGCTGTCTTAGTCCACTACGTCAAATGCTCATTTCTTCTGGAACTATTCTTACAGACACCACCACAAATAATGTTTCACCAGTTGTCTGGGCATCCCGTAGGTCAGTCAAGTGGGCATATAGAATTAACCCTTAGGATGGTACTAGAGTTCATTTTTATCTCAGCTTGTTAATCATATCAGTGTCCCCTTAATACTAAAGGCTATTTCCAGCCATTTGATTTTGGAAGACCCATGCGTTTGAAGCTTGAATTTGTATACTTTTTTTTTTTTTCTGTTGAAAAAAAGAAGTGTCTCATCAGTCTCATGTGAGGAGGGGAAGAAGGGATGTCTGACTTGGAAGTCAGACATGCAGCATAGGTTCCTTCTGTGGGAGATAAGATCCCTGTAACACATCCATTACTAATGGAGGCATGCTCCTATCTCCTTCAATCTGCAGAATTCCTGTTGATTTCAAAGGTGTTCTGTCAGGATAAGGTTGCATACCAATGGATAGGTCGGAGCCTGAGAGATTGCACATCAGCAGTCTTTCTCCTTAAATATGCACTTTTAGCTTGCAGGTCTTTCAAACAATATAGTTGTCAATAATTTAGCAAATAATCTCCTTCATCTTAAAATTTTTATAGCACTTGGGGTTTGCAATCTGGTAATGTTTTACACCCTGGATGTCACTACAAATCAAAAGTATTTATTACATAGCCAAGTACTTATACAAACAGCTCTCCTAGAAAAAGTTGGGTGGGGGGAGGACAGATGTTTGTACATAAATATTTGTAAAATAAAACTGTTCTTATGAGAAAACCTTGTTGCAGAGAGTATGGAATGGATGCCCAACTTGGAATGCGAAATTGGGTAACGTTCACCTCATTTTGCTTGGGTTGTGATGAGATCTTTAAACTCAGGTTGACTAGTCAGAGGAGATCTGAAAGCGAGCCAAATGGCTTCTGTTTATTGCTCACAATGATGCGCTTCACTTAGTAGATGTGTAACGAACTTGTGTTAGTTTGGAGCCTCTCTGATTTATGGGGACACGTGGTCATCCTGAAAACCAGTTTTATTTTTCCAGTCACCAGGAATTCACAAGCATCTGCTGTACATCCAGTTCACGTTTGTCAGGGATTTTTAGAGAGGTGCATGGAAATGCATGGAATATTGGTGTTTTTATTGATATTATTTATTTACTACACGAGTGGTTCTTAACTCCATCCATACCGATGTCAATTTTTATAACAAATATTTCCTACTGTATCTTTTGCTCTTATGGGTGATATAACCTATTTACCATATAATCTTAAAATATAATGTCTTGATCATAATACAAATGAAAAATAAGAGAAAATGATTGCAAATTATAACAATAATAATGTCATGTATTTTAGGCCTGACCATGCTAGAAGACAAAATGTAATAGTCAAATGTTTGCACGTGGATATAAAATTGCCTGTTTATTCACATCTACATGAGAAATGTAGACACATTATGTTCGTCGTTGAACTTAGAAAGTACTGAGATTTTCCAAAATGATAAATGAATGACTCAGTAGAATTCTAAACTACAGTAAAAGCTATCATCAGTATACACAGAGATTGTGCCTCTGGAAAATGGAGTGTTTACAACCATAAAAACAAGGGGCGCCTGGCTGGTTTAGTTGGTAGAACATGCGACCTTTGATCTTGGGGTGGTGAATTCAAGCTCCACATGGGCCTAGCATTTACTTAAAAAAACCCCAAACCTATGAAAATGTTATTTTAGATTTGTATATGAAGTGCAGTTTGAATCTAGCCTCAGCAGATTGTGAACAAGTTGTTACCTACGTGAATGTTCAAAATCATTCAGAGTATAGGTAAAACCTTTGCATTGTAGACGGAGCTCTCTAGTATCCCTGGACCCCAGTCTCCAGACTATAGCCATGGCCGATCCTAGCCATCACTCACTGTGACAACCAAATTAAATGTCCCTTTATATTTTCAAAATGTTCTTGATGAGGCTATGCCATGCTTATTGAGATCCTCTGAGCTAAGGCATAAAGACAAGATAGTGATTGTGACCTTTTCTTCTGGCTTATCCTGTGATATCTTTTGGTCATTTTCTCCAAGTCCCTGGTAATTTTTGAGGCAATGATACCTCATGGTGATGTCAACATCACACGCTGACAATTGGTTGATGGCCCAGTTTTTCAGTTTTCTAGTCATTTAAAAGGGAAATGAGTGGGAATAAAATGAACCCTACATGCTTAAAAGTAGTTTTGGTTTAAATAACTACAGAACTGGGGTGCCAGGGTGGCTCAGTTGGTTGAGCGATTGCCTTCGGCTCAGGTCATGATCCCGGAGACCCGGGATCGAGTCCCACATCGGGCTCCCTGCTCGGCGGGAAGCCTGCCTCTCCCTCTCTCACTCCCCTGCTTGTGTTCCCTCTCTGGCCGTGTTTCTGTCTGTCAAATAAATAAAATCTTAAAAAAAAATAACTACAGAACTAGAAAGAGATATTGTTATGGGGGGGGGGGAAATCAAGCCACAGAAGAAGAACATGAAGAAGACAATGTAATGGTAATGGAAATATGTTAAAAAAAAAAAACTAACAATTCTTGAATTTTTGGTTCTATTATTGATTCTAGAATTTTCTTTTTTTCTTTCTTTCTTTTTTTAAATTTAGGCTCCGTGTCCAGCATGGAGCCCAGTGTGGGTCAAGAGTCGAGAATAAGATCGAGAGTCCAATACTTAAGCAACTGAGCTACCCAGTTGCCTCCGATTCCAGAATTTTCTGCTTTTGGTGTCATACAGGGGTTATAGCAGAATGAAAGTATATAAGCTTTGGAGCTAGATTACCTGAGCTCTGGCAGTTAAAAGTGTATACTTGGCTAATTGCTTCTTTATGCTTCTATTTCCTCACGTGTGAAATACTGATAATAGCAGTGCCTTCTTCATGAAATTGCTTGAGGATTAAATGAGCTTTGTTATGGGGAAAGAGTTTAGAATGGTACCCAGCAAGTAGTAAAGCCATAAGTGTGATGTTAAGGAGATTAATAGAAATAAATCATAGCCTTTAAATCATGTGTCAAATTTGTCTCTAAGTACCATAGAAGGAGTAAAGACACAGTGTGAAGGCATCTATCTCTCCTACGGACTCACACACACCACTGAAACATACAATCAACATCTTCAAGAAAGAGGTAGTGGATGTTTTGGAAAGCATACTGGGGATGGATATCAGAAGATATGAGGTTTAGATTTTCATCTGAGAAACGAGATGACTGCAATATATATATATAAAGTAATATGTGTTGAACTTGACCATGTGTGAGATGCTGTGCTGAGAACTTTACACCCATAACACATTCTTCTTACAATCACGCTGGAGGAACTGTTACAATTTTGCACTCACAGCTCATCCTTTTTCAGTGAGACTATTATTGTTCTCCTTGGGCTTCGGAATCCAGCTTCGTGTGTCACTATGGAAATTGGGGTTGCATTTTCTCTGAGATTTCATTCTGATGCAGGCTTTGCTAGACTCTCTTGCTCTGGCCACATTCAGCCAAATCTTTGATGAGGCCTCTCACCTCAAGCCATTTGAAACAAATAGATAAAAAGTTGATGAAAAATGGTGTTTAGGACCGTGGTAATTGGTTTGACTTCCTCCAGGGTGTTCTTGGAAACCTAGCCTGCTCCTGGGGGCTCTCCTTGCCCCATGACAATTAGTGGGATCTGATGATTCAGAGATCAGTATTGAATTTATTCTTTAGAATTTATTCTCTTTTTTAAAAAGATTTTATTTATTTATTTGACAGAGAGAAACACAGCTAGAGAGGGAACACAAGCAGAGGGACTGAGAGAAGAAGCAGCAGGCTTCCTGCTGAGCAGGGAGCCCTATGCAGGGCTCGATCCTGGAACTCTGGGATCATGACCTGAGCCGAAGGCAGTCACCCAACCAACTAAGCCACCCAGGCGCCCCTAGAATTTATTCTTTTAAGCCGGAAAAATACAGCCAATCGGTAACATTGCAAAGTGCTGCATACATTTGCGAATCAAGAGCTGTATAATGAAAATTGTTTAGTACGTCTTTGAAAAGATTTGCAGAAAGCATCTAAGGTATGTGGAGATAATTGTTAGATTGTGAGGGTTGCTCATGAGGTTGAAGCTTGCATAAGGTGTTTAGTATTTCAACCCTATTAAGATGAATTTTCACTGTCTAGGCAACATCAATTTGAGAGTATTTGAAAGGAGGGCATAGATAGGGAGAGCACACGAATGCATGTGGCAAAAACAAAAAAACATAAAACACCCAAATGAGATAAATGCTCAATTTGAGTGAGCAAGGCAGTGATCTTCACTGTCAGATAAAAGCCCAGGATTATCACTTATTTTGTTAGGCAAAAATACAACGTGAGAAAAATATCATCTTTAATTATTTCCTTTTGTCCCAAAGGATGGATTCAAGAGATGCAAGTCTAAAAAAAATAAGTAAATAAATTTTCACTCAGGTGAGATCAAAATCTTGGAGCTTCCACATACCCCCAAAATGATGAATTCACAGTATAATACTGAGTTTTGACATCCCTGTACCCATGGCTTCTCTCCTGTCTCTCTCTCTCTCTCTCTCTTTCTCTCTCTCTGTGTCCTGGATCTCCACTCCCTACAACTTTCTGAGCTCTAGCTCTGGTAGAATTTCCTCCTTACATTTGACAGCTGTGGTTAATAGGCTTTATTTTCAAATGGAAGAAGTTAACATACAAAAGAGATTTCAGAACTTTCTAACCACCTAATGGATGAAACTGAAATCCCCGAAAGATTATTAATAGAAAGGCTGGAGCTGTTTGGATATTCGCAGATGGAATTTTGACTGAACCTAAAATACTTCTTTATTTGAAGATGTAAGGGGTGAATGCAACATTTTGATTCTGAGAAAGTATTTGGATTAATAAATATGAAAGAACATGAATGTAAATTTGCATTTATAAGTGCTCTTCAATGTAATGAGCCATTATTACCATTCTTATTACAGGAAGCCCACATTTTCAATCTGGAATTTATGTGTTTCCAGCAACTAATTTTTTTTTTTTCTTTCAGAATCTATACAGTATATATTCATCATAATGAAAAGGCATTTGAAAAATTCCTATGGAATGAAGTGGTTTCATTCGATATTTACAAAACCTCACAAGCCTTTAACTAGAATTACACTATTTACACACACATTCACACACACTTTTTTCTTTTCTCTCTTGAATATCTCGAATTTATTGAACAGGCATTTAAGAGACCAATTGACTTGAGCACATACTGTTAAACAATTAATATTAAATGCATCTGTTATATAAGTAACACAGACTCATTGAAGAAAATTTGGACAAGTGAAACATCACAAAGGGGTGACTCATCCATAATCCCATTCCTGGAAGACCGGTCCTGGCAAGATGTTGGTAAGCCTCCTGGGACTTGAGTTTGTCTCCATCACTCTCTTCATTCTGCATTTAGGTGAAACAGGATCATGTTATGTATGTTGTTTCATAATCTGTCCTTTTCTTCACATTGTATTAACATTTCCACAAGACAATGAATATTCTTCTGCAGCATGATTTTGAACCAGCAAGTATTAATTCATCCTAAGGTTAAACCAGAGTTGGGTGCCCTACCTTAATTAGAAGGAATGAACATTTTGAGGTGTTTGATACAGATGAACAAATTGCCCTGGAGAAAGCTTGTATCAACAACCCCATTGTTATTTGCTCTCATGGTATCTTGTCCTTCTGGGCAGCATTTCTTGTGCCTCTAAATGAATACTTAACTTATGGCTTGATATGCATGTTTTCTACCAAATGTAAGTTTTATGAGGACAGGGGACTCTCTTCTGTCTTATGAGGACAGGGGACTCTCTTCTGTCTTCAGCACCTGGAAATATGCCAAGTACAAAGTAGTAATTTCAGAGATGTTTCTAGAATGGAAGGAAGGGAAGATGAGCAGAGAGGGAGAGAGAGCAGAAGAAACTGGAAGGAAGCAAAGGGAGAAAAAAAAAAGGAAAGATGCCCTCATTCTGGTTCAGTGTGTGTGTGTGTGTGTGTGTGTGTGTGTGTGTGTGAATTAAAGGGGGTTAAGGTTAAAAGGTTATTCTTGGGCTTTTTTTCAATCTAACATTTTCAGCCCTGGACAGCACAAATAGTAGGAATAGTGTTTATGTCCAGCTCAGTGAAAATGGCTTTCCAGAAACAAGAAGGGTTTAATATAAGCGGACAAGTAGAAATGTGTAGCTTCCTGTCTGATCACACAAGCTTGAATGTGACGCAGGTTCCTTCCGGATGGGGAGACCAAGTTTCATTTGCAGTGTTGTTGCCACAGCTGGTGAAATGCTGGCTTGCCAGGGGCACGAGGGACAGGAATGGAGGGAGGATGGCAGTGGCCCAGGGAGATCAGAGGGAAAAAAGTAACAGCAGGTAGATAAATATTTGCATTTATGCAGCAAACACAGATTGGCAAGGCATGAAAGGACATAAATGTCTTTATTCCGAGGATGACTTGGGAAGACATGGAGAAATAGAGCCTTTAAGGTAAGCAGGTAAAAAAATACTGGTACAGATAAGACGTGTTGGTTCAAAGATTGGAACTCAGAATTTTAAAGTGATGTGTATTTACTGGGTTGAAGATGATTCAATTTATAGAAAGGAGATTGTTTTTCTTATATGACTTATTACGTACCCTCACCTTCATGGCCCCACCTGTCTTTCTAAAAAGAAAAAAACAAAGGACTTTTTTTTTTGCCAAGAAGAAAGGATCTTGCCCCTTAAAATGGATTTTGAAGCTAATAATAGACTGCGTGCCAAGTGTGATAAATAAATTGACACAGAAGAAAATCTGATCACAATATCATTAGATTGGAAATACTCAGGAGGGTACCGTGGATATCAGCAGAAGTCAATGCTGAATTGTGTATTTGACTAGTACACAGTAAATATTAAATATTAACAAAATGAATTTCATTGTTTTCAACTTTGGGGAGGAAAAGAACTATGCTCAGGGACTTTTGTTTTGAATACCCTAACTAAAATTAGTGTTTGAAAAAATACCCTTTCTCTATGGAATGACAGAAATTAAAATTTTTCCTGTTGGGTTTAAGAAATGCAGAGGTGTCGCTTCAGGAGAGATGAGGTTAAGATAAGATTAGTAGATCAAACTCAGAGGGTATTTAAAGACCATATTACAAATGAGTCAGATCTAGGAATAAGGAGAACTGTAGATAAGAAGGAATTTAAAGTGGGGGAGGTGTTTTGGAGACTTCAGTGATCCCAGGTGGGATTCACAGTCAGAACAATGCGAGGCAAATGGTTGAGACTTCTGTGCGGGCTCTTGGATGAATTGATTGAATATATCCCATTTCTTTAAGAGGAAGTAAGAACATCATTTACCCTGTGTTGAGAAGGAGACACCACGTTCCAAAACGAGGTTCTTAGCACTTGATTCCATCAAGGGAGGGTTCTCTGTCAACCTGATGCTTTAGTGGACTTTGTCTTTCTACTGCCACCAAAGTCCCGGGTCCCTCCAAGGAAACTTTTCAGATTTCTGCTAGGGGCTATTCATGCTCTAAGACATTAACCAAAGTAGAGAGAGATATGGCTCAAGGAAGTTTCATGAGGATGCCGGTCATTTTGCTGGGGAAGAAGGGGTAGAGAGAGGGCCACGACGCGAGCCCAGTGACACGGGGCTTCACTTCTCAGTTAGATAGACCTGAGCTTAAACTTCAGAGCTGTCCTTTATTGGGCAACTCCCTCAAAAGAAGACACTCTTTGTACACTACAGGTTAGGTTCAGGATTAAAACTCGTTCTGTATGCAATGACCTTGATGAGGCCTGATAGGTTAAAAGCATTTGGCACAGGGTAAGTTAAAAAAAATAACAATGATCACAGGATTAGGCATTCTAAGAAACATGATTTTTTAAATTTGTTTTTTGTTTTTATGTTTAATAAGGAAGTTGGCAAGAACAGAAAGACCCCAGGGTAGAAGTTAGGAGGCTGGCTGTATGACCCTGGGCTGTATGACCCTGGGCAAGTCGTTAAACTTTCTTGGAGTGCCCGTGCTAGCTGCTGGCTTCTACTGAAGCAAATTGCCATAAACTTAGTCCTGAAAGTACATGAATGCATTTTTTACGTTTCTGTAGTTCGGAAGTCTGACACAGGTCTCGTGAGGCAAAAATCAAGGTATTAGCAAGGGTGTGTTCCTTCTGGAGGCTTTCGGGGAAAACCCATTTCCCTGCCCACATTCCTTGGCACAGGCCCCTTTTCCATCTTCAAAGTTAACAACAGCTCCTTGAATCCTTTTCCCATCAGGTTTCTCAGACCACTTCTTCTACTTTGCTTCTCTGCTTCTCAGGATTCTTGTGCTCACATGAAGCCCAACAGGATACTCCTGGATTCTGCCTCCATCTCAAGGTCAGCTGATTAGCAATCTTGAGTTCATCTGCAATCTCTATTTCCTCTCACCATATAATGGTTAATGTGTTCATATGTTTTGGGTATTTTTTAGTGGCCATTATTCTGCCTACCACATTTATATCTATTAAATGGAAATAGTAGCTAATATCGTAGGTGTTATTTTAAATTAAAACATACAAGTTTTCATTCATTTGCTAAACTTATGGGATAGGGGCTTCTTTATGTGTTGGAGGTCTGCTTCTTATGTAAAGGATACCTTTAATAGATGTTGATGGTTGTTTCTACTTCTTCTTCTTCTTCTTCTTCTTCTTCTTCTTCTTCTTCTTCTTTAAAATTGCATTTATTTATTTGGGAGGAGGGGGAGAAACAGAGAGGGACAAGCAGACTCCATGCTGACCGCAGAGCCTGACGTGTGGCTCCATCCCATGACCTTGGGATCATGACCAAAGCTGAAATCAAGTCCTGGACCCTTCACCGACTGAGCCACTCAGGCGCCCCACATGTTGACAGTTCCTAGTTGCTTTTCTAAAAAATGAAAATGAAATATTAAAAATGTATTTTGAAACAATATGCAGATTATTTTTAGACATCAAAAGGATTTTGCCCTTTGTATGTGACATTCTCTCTCAGACCCTATTCAGTTACCTTTCCATTATTTTCAACTATTTCAACTTGATCTTCTCAGAAAAGTCATTTTTCATGAATTTCCACTGACTGCAGTAGAGTGTAACTAAATTTTACCCTTTCAATAATAGTAGCAAATGGTCCAAGCTACTACAACTGTTCTTGGTTTGCAGTAGAATTTATCCGAGGGCAGCATCGGTGTGCAGGCAAAGGAGAGATCCAGGGACTTGTCAGCATCCGTCACTATGTTTTACTGGAGTGGTGGAGAATTGTCAAGTCAGTTAAGTGGAGATTGATTAAAATGGCTTGTACTCTATTAGGAGGGAACATGGTTGGCTCCTAATAGAGTACAAATGGTTTATTGTATACAGGTATCATGAGATGTGTATATGCATTCTGTGCTTTCATTTTTTATTTAAACCCCTAGAAGAAAGTTGAACCTGGTGAGAGGTAATATCCTAAAAGCCAAGTAGCCAATAAGAAAAAGGTAAGATCTGAAGTTATATACTCTGACTTCTCAGTGAGTCACATTCACTTCCCGTCTGCCATGCAGACCTCACAGAGCTGCATGTTAGGACTAAAGGAGGTATTTATACAAAAATGCCTGTGAGATGCAAGGCTTGGTCATGGTTGGTGTGCAATCATGGTTGCACATGGCTGATCCAAATCTGAGTATTTAACTTAAGAATTATTCACCGAAAGCAATTGGTCAGTTTTGGAGCACAGATTCTAGATGAAGTCCTATGCCAGGAAGTGCTTGATATAGTGTGTGTGTGTATAGTGTATGTACATTACACTGTATCTGTATATATATCTATTGTGTGTGTGTGTATATATATATTTTTTCTGTAGTGTATCCATTTGTGTGTGTGTATGTATATGTGTGTGTGTCTGTATATATAATATATTTATATTATATAAATATATTTAAATATATAAATATATTTAAATAAATATACATATTTATTTAAACTCAGGATCCCATTTTGTTCTGTATATATAAAATAATAGCTATAATTTATTGAGCACCGGTTCCAATTCTTAGCATAGGTTATCTCATTCAGTCCAATGCCCACAACCCATCTTATAGTACAAAAACTAAGCAAAGGGAAGTTAAATTATTTGCTCTAGGTCACAGAGCTGGCACGTGGTAAAGCTCTGGAGAGATTTAATGAGGTTTATTAGACTCTAAAATTCAGCTTTTGGAAATCTTTCTCTGAGAAGAAGCGTAGGTGAAATAATATAATAAAAAAAGAATTGACAGAATTTAGCCAACATGAAAATGTCAAATTGCCTCATTTCCCACAGGGTACCTTTTTGTTTCCATTTTGTTACTATCTCCACCGCCCCCCAGAGGGCTATTACACTGTGTCAACATGGAGATAATCTAACAGTCATCCGCATGATTTAGCAAACGCCTATTGAGAACAAACCAACAATGATAGGATGCATGCATGTTTTGTAAATCTATTGTTCATGCTCAAATTTTTAGAATGAGTAACTATTTGAATGTAACACCAATTCTGATAACCATGTTGAGATGAAACTCAATTTGGGTAGAATACCGAGTCCCTCAATTCTAGGCCAGTTACCAACAGTCTTCCCATTTTTGAAGGGGAAGAAGATGCAGGAGAAATGTTCTGGGGGAAAACACGTGCCCCGTACCCTTGCAGTCTGAGCCTAGCATTTGAGGTGGAACCACCGAGAGTCTTGTTTATGATGGCCGGCAGCCTTCCTTAAAAACAGGTCGAGCAGACATTTTGGCTCTTTTCCCGAGGCTCATCCTGTAAACCTAATCATTTCCCGTTTAGCTCTCCAGAGCCTCCACAGTTCTCTGGCCCTCCGAACTGCCCCCCTCCAAGGAGTTGCTGCAAAATAGAAACCAAGCAGGCCAGTTGCAGTCTTGGTTCTCTGCTGTTAGTTGGGAGTAGCTCTCTCTTCACCAGGTGTATTTATTTAAACTCAGGATTCCATTTTGTTTGATTGGCATTCTGAGGGTGTTATCTTTTTCATTTCTCCTGATAATAGGGCTGTTTTAGGTCTTGCTGCTCTGAAGACGGAAGCAGGTGACGGAGAAAGAGTGTTTACCCTCAGAGCTTTTCTACTCCGCCTCAAAGCTGCACCTCCTGATCACGTGACCCCTCTGATCTTCGTTCAAGGGTGTGTTGGCTGTTCCTTTCTCATTTACTTCTTGCTTCTCTCTTGTCGCAAACAAGATCCAGAAGTTAAGGCCATGGCTACATGCAGTGTTTTGGCCCCTATTCCGAGAAGTGCCTATTTGTTCGAATGAATGAACAAAAAAATGCATGTATCAGTCAACGAATGAAGATTCACGAGGGAGTAGACTTGACAAAGGAGGGCAACTTAAGGAATGGTTACATTTTTTATTTTTAAAGATTTTATTTATTTGACAGAGAGAAACACAGCCAGAGAGGGAACACAAGAAGGGGGAGTGAGAGAGGGAGAAGCAGGTTTCCCGCGGAGCAGGCAGCCCGATGTAGGGCTCGATCCCGGCACTCCGCGATCATGACCTGAGCCCAAGGCAGTCGTTTAACCAACTGAGCCACCCAGGCACCCCAGGAATGGTTACATTTTAATGTGATCACAGTGAAAAGACTGACCCAGAAGGCAGGAGGAGGTGAGCTTCCCACCTGGGTCTCATGATATTCAAGGTCGGTGTTAAGATCAGACCGGCTGGAAAAAGTGAACATTTTTTTTACCTTTCATATCACCAGTTGGATCCAACTTAAATGGGATTCTCTATTTTGTGGTGTCACGTGACTGAAAAAGCTCTGAGAGTTGAAGGGCCAGAGTTCATATCTCCTCACAGCAATTTTCCAGTAACGACATTTGGGGCAATCACCTAAGCCTCTCTGTGTAATGAGGTTCGTAATGCTTCTGCTTCCTAATGTGGAATCAGAAAGGTAAGTCTCCGTTTTGAGAACTGAAATGTGAAATAGATCTCTGTTTCTGCCTTCCCCCATGCCCATCCCCATATCGCTTTTGGCCCAGCTTTGATGAAAGGAATCATATGTTAGGCAAGGGATTTTGTAAAGAGAGGAAACAATTCTAAAGAGCTAAAAATACCTTTTTATTCAGGTGCTGTGATGTGCAGTACTTTTCTCCCTAAACGAGGTAGGGAAGGATACAGAATATTTAAAGATTATGAATAAAATATGGGGCAGTGGTTTTAGGTAAAATTAAACTTGATTAGGATCAGTTCTTCTTTATAAGTTAGATAATCTTTCCATGTTTTCTCATATTCAGCATAAGGAAGATAAACCTTTTCAGAGCCCTCAAACTCTTAAACTCTTAAATTATAGAGATTATCTTCATTTTCACTTAGGACTCCAACTTCTATCCCCAAGACCTGTGCTAACTCAAGAGCCACAAAGTGTGTTTTAGAGAAAAATATGTCATAAAAATCTTGTAGGAAAAATATTCTTAAAGTTTGTCTTGTTATTGGTATTAACTGAATAGACTCACAAGTTCTTTCTTTCCACTACCTTTTCTTTTCTTTCTTTTTTTTTTTTTTGAAACCTGTAGTGAAGCAAAAAACAGTCTGGCTTGTATTTAAAAAATGACTCTGACATACCACTAGTAATCCAATGATGGCCAGATTCTCTTCATGCAGGCTGACAGACTTGTGAACATCATATAAAATAATGGTCTTCAAAGCTCTTTAAATCTATAAGATGAAAATATATGTAAGGCATGGGGTAAGGCTGTGGGCTGAGCAAGGGGCCACGGAAGGGGAGAATGGCACTAACATTTATCAACTGATATCATTGGAATAAACCAAGACACTTGTCATCCATCATCTTGTCTCTTTAGAGATTAAGCTTTTGAGGCACGCTTAAAATGAGAAAGATGATGGCCTCTGCTTCTACTTCACACAGAGTTCAAAATTATCAAGAAGGAGCACAAACATGAATGGATGTCCAACAAATTTCCGTCTCCCTCCACAATTATTATTCAGACCTTTTAACTTTATAAAATGTCAACTTCTTACTCCCACCCCCACCCCCCAGCAAATTAATGCTTCTGCCCTTGCTGGTGCCCCAACCATGTACTTAGTTTGCCTCCTGGGGACCCCAGCACTAGATTTCCATCATCTTCCTGATGGCCTCCCTTAACTAGTAAAATCCATCCCAAATCTGTTTCTGTCTAACCACCTGAGTCCTAAATGCTTTTCAAAAGAGTTTGGTCAATTTCTAAGATTGATTCTTTTTTTCTCCCAGTCCCAAGTTTGGCTAAGTGAACCATTAAAAAGAGAAACAAATGGAACCACGTAACAAATTAAGACAAGCCTCAGGCACCTGCAACACTTCTTTTTAACTCCCATCTGCTGGGCTCTGGTTCCCAGGTGCCGAGCAGGGAGATGGATATGCGTTTTTCATTATTTCTTTCCTCTCACTGCAGATCCCTGGCCTGCCTAGTGAGGGCAAGACACAGGATTTGGACCCGCTGCCCAAACTCAGCCCGGACATGCATGAGATAGATTCTGATGGTTGGACACTACCCACGAGCCTCCTTTGCTGGGAGGGGGGCACATCCGGGATGTACTTTTTCCTTCTTTTCTTTTCCTTCACCTGTCCTCAGGTGGGTCCTGCACACAGCCTGCGCGTGCAGACGTTGCCAGGCTCTGAGTATTGATACAGGGCTGCGAGAATATAGTCCGGAAGACTTGGGAAAAAGAAGCCGGTTTTCCCCCCTAAAAGGTGATAAAGAACCTTGTGAGGGTCCTGTTTCTAGAGCACAGGTGCAGCCCGTGCCTTCAAGCCTCATCTGGAATTTATTCAGCACCTGCACTTACAAAGCAATCAACAGTTCTCTCAAGTTGGAGCTTGACTTACTGGGAGATGTGCTGTTTGAAATGAAGATGTTGGACTTCATTGTGAAATGAAGATGTTGGACTTCATGCTCGGGAGGTCTCCTCAGGCTCTGACACCTGAGAGAGCCATAGTCGTGGTAAATCCCTCCGATTTTCTCCCCTCTGCATTTGGGGAAGATGTCCCCCTTGGTGATCTGGATAAAGCCAGCCAGAGTTGACTTTTAAGATACAGGTTAGAGGATGTTATTTCCAAGCTCGTGTGAGCCCACCCTCCCATCAGTGGGCACGACTGGACCCAGGTTCAGCTCACCCTTAGGCCTTGTCACTCACCCTGCCCCCCACTCCCACCCCTGACATCTTATGACACTCTCAGAAGCTGACCTATTCCAGGGCAACATCCTTATCTTTGCTGTTCTCTGTGTGGGGAGTGTTTTCCCCACTTGTTCCCTGGGGCAAGATCCTTCTCTACCACTCAGGCTTCACTTCCCAAGTTACCTCCTCAGAAAGGCTTCTTGTCGAGCCAGGGAGGCCTCCTGTTCCATCAACTGTTTTTGATTTTGTTTTTAATATTTTATTTATTTATTTGACACAGAGAGAGAGTGAGACAGTGAGAGAGGGGAACACAAGCAGGGGGAGTGAGAGAGGGAGAAGCTGGCTTCCCACCAAGCAGGGAGCCCAATGTGGGGCTCGAACCCAGGACTGTGGGACCATGAACTGAGCTGAAGACAGACACCCAACGACTGAGCCACCCAGGTGCCCCTGTTTATTTATTGGTCACCTATTTTTCCTATAAGAATATGTGGAGATTGCCACTGGAAGAGAATATTGTGGGTATCCAATAAATATTTGTGAAAAGAATACATGACAACCAGAATAACACAGTGGATTAAACTTGACTTACTTTGTGCTAGGGGCCCCTCTGGGTGTTTTCTATATCCTGACGGATTGAACTCTCCTATTGAGCTTATGAAATGGGTACAGTCATCATCCCCATTAACAGTTGGGGAAATTGAGGAATAACTTGCCACATGTGATAGGTGACGGGATGGATTCTTCCATAGCTTTCTGCTCTCTGGGTGGAGCTTAGAAGCCTATCTGCAGACACTTTTGGAGAATGTGATCTGGAAATTTGGAGCTTTTCCTATGTCGTGATTGGTCCCACTAAAGTGAGACAGCTCACAATTCCTTCGTCAGGTAATTAACAAAGCTTATTTAGGAGATCAGCATTTTTGTTGTTGTTGTTGTTATTTTTTTTAAGTCTCCACATCTCTTTCTCCCCTGGGGTTATCCCAGGACACAGCACTGGTCACCTGGTGAGCATGTAGACTCAGAGCCCAAAAGAGTTTCCTTTTTCCTCCTCTTTTCATTTTTTTGGTATCATACCCTTAAACCCTGTACAATTAAGAAAATCCCCTCAATATGTTCAGATTAATAAGACAAATATTTTACAAGCTGATTTTTTTCTTGAGTATTAGGATGAGTGATTCAGAGCAACATGAACCCTACTGGCTTTATTGAAATATTAAAGCATATAAATAATTTATACAGAGACAGAGACTCACAGAAGATATGAAATCTTCAGGACATTACATATATAAATTACATACACTGCTTGATTCAAGAAGTTTAATGTGTTAGAAAATATCCAGCTCACCCTCTTGTCCTTGGCCCACCCTTAATAGAATTTAAGGTTAAAATGAGTATGGAGAGAAAATTCAAATTCTAGACTGCCAGTTTTAGCAAAGATTGAAACCAACTATTGTCCTCAAATCAGCCAGACACGTTACTTGGGAAAACAGATGCATGTTTATGAGAGGACATATGACAAGTTATTGCTGTAATAAAAAATAATTCAAGCTAGGTTGGGTCTTATTACCTCCCCTTGCCCCAACTCCATACATTTCCTTTGTAACAGGTGTAATGCCTGCAACTCTTCCTTTAATGTCTTCTTCCCCTTTAGATCTGACACTCAAAGAAGACATTGCTTGGCTCACTTTTCTATCCCAGCAGCCATAGTTCTGTGATTTGGGTCTCATTGCTCAACCTCTCTGTGCCTTAGCATTTTCACTTTTAAAGTGGAGATAGCAAAAGTAGCTAACTCAAGGGGTTGTTATGAAGAAGATACATGTCAACACAAATAACACAGAACAGTCCAGGCTTTCAGAGTAAAACTCAAAGTTATAGCTGCTTTTATTTTTCATTAGCATGTAAGTTAGGAAAGAAGGGACTTTATTATGTTTTGTCTGTTGATGATTCCCATGGGAGTCATTGTAAAAGCACCTTGGACATAATTGGCACCTAGTAAATAATTCTTGAGTAAATTAATTATGAAACTAATATTTTAGATCCTTAATAATTAGATTTTAATGCTGGGTGGCAGTATGGTAAGAAACTATGCACACACATACACACCCCATTTATTTTCATGATTCTCAATATATATGTTCATTAATTACACTGGTGAGCTATGGTGCGGACAATCAAATAACAAAAAGATGCCCCCATAGCACCAGACATCTGGGAAGGTGGGTCATTTGCCTTCAGCTGGCAGCTGTCTTTGAACTCTGCCTCTGGCCAGTTCCCTAGATGTTCTTTATGCACTGGATCAAAGCCTCAGCTTGCTTTCACTTTGCGAGGGGGCAGTGCAACTTATCATCACAAGCATTGCAGCAGGAAAGTAAATAGCCCCTCACCTTAAATGCCAGTTTATTGTTCCCACTTTGTCACACTTGATTAAAATACTGAGTTTGCCTCCAAGGCTGAAATTAGCTTTTCATTTTGACTGACGGCCATCCAGGTCTGAAAAATAGCAGCTCGTTTGTTTCAATATTTACCACATCCATTCAGAAGAGATTTACATTATTGCCAATTAGGACTTAATTGTTACCCATAACTCAAACATTTGCTGGCTGTTGATGGAGTAAAAGCCATCATTCTCTTTTTACTATCCTGACTTCCACAACCTAGGACCTTTGCCTCATGAGTGGAGGAATTTCTTTTCCTCAAATTGGGGTTGATGAGTCTGTAACATTGTTCAGTTCTTAGTTTCAGGATGTGGCTTGGAGGCAAGCATTAACTGGCCAGTTGAATGGAAGATCCTTAACTCCCTCTCCCCGTGTTGGGCATCTGCTGTTTTTACCTTCCTAATCTGCATTTCCCAGTATTCTGCCAGCTGACTTCTGATTTGGCTTTGGAGACATTTTCTGTTGCTTGGACGACAGCACTATCCTCTTAGAGCTGGGCTTCCAGATTTTACTATCTGCTCCTACAGCATATTCTTAACACAGTTCTCTATGCAGAGTGATCCTTTTAAAATATGTTGGATCCTGTGACGCCTGTGTTCGGAGCCACTTGCTCATCCCCCCACCCCCGCCCCGCACCTTAAGGCTGGTGTCTGTGCAACTGCTCTGGGTCCTGCACGCTCCCATCCCCCACTCACCCGTCCCACGTGACATCTCGTTGCTCTTTTCCTCACACACTCCTGACATATTTTTGTTTATTGTATGTCTCCTCCTCAAAGATGTAAATTCTAGGAAGGCAGGGATGTATTTGCTCTTATTTATGGAGTCTGGTGAGGCTATTACTTCTCTCTGTCCTACTTTCTGTTAATGTCACACCTGCCACCACCTTTGAGTGCCCAGTGCGCATGTGCCCCCCGGCTCCACAGGGCCTCTCGGCCACCAGCCCCTCGTGTCAGCGCTCTGGGTGCAGAAGAGCCTATCCTTTACTATTATTGTCTCACAGATTGTTACTTCCCTTGGTGCTCATAGTAATGAACCCGTTCTGAGATCGGACAGTATTTTCATGGCAATGAGTCCTTATTATATCCAAATACATTTCTTTTTTTTTTTTTTTAAAGATTTTATTTATTTGACAGAGAGAAACACAGCCAGAGAGGGAACAGAAGCAGGGGGAGTGAGACAGGGAGAAGCAGGCTTCCCGCTGAGCAGGGAGCCCGATGTGGGACTCGATCCCGGGTCTCCAGGACCATGACCTGAGCTGAAGGCAGTCGCTTAACCAACTCAGTCACCCAGGCGCCCCTCCAAATACATTTCTAATGGGTGGAATATTAAGCAGCCTGTCCAACGTTTCTGTTTGTAGCAGATGCTGAAGAAGGGACATTGAGGGAAAGGTCAAAGGGAAAGCTTTTCAGGAGTGGTTCAGATGACTGCCCCCTGAGGTCTCTGGGCCAGGAGATGCCCCACAAGCACCAGACATTTCTTTTAATCTGTCCTGTGTTTAAAAGAGGAAAGAGCCAATATTGAAAAATCAAGAGATTTCAGAGAGAAATCCAATTTAGAGGTTTTCCTGAAAAATTGGATAATCTGGCAAGTTTCCTTCAGTCCTTCTGGACAGGGCTTGGCTTTTCCGTTGACCGTGGCCCCTACTGAGACCTCTCCACTCATTTATATGGAGCTGTGGTCACAAGCCTTCAAGCCTCGATTTCACATGTCCCAGACTCCGTCTGTGGCTGAGCTGCAATCTGATCTCAGTCTAAGGAAATGTGCCCACATCGAGTGTGGCTGCGAGAGGGTGCACCTGCCTTCAGCATGCATGGGTAGGTGATGGCAAAGGGAGCCTAGTGACTCAGTTTTCTTCCTGGTCTGACACTCTTTTTTAATTTTTTTTTTTTAAGATTTTATTTATTTGACAGAGAGAAACACAGCCAGAGAGGGAACACAAGCAGGGGGAGTGAGAGAGGGAGAAGCAGGCTTCCCGCCGAGCAGGGAGCCCGATGTGGGACTCGATCCCGGGTCTCCGGGATCATGACCTGAGCCGAAGGCAGTTGCTTAACCAACTGAGCCACCTAGGCGCCCCAGGTCTGACACTCTTGAAAGCACTTGCTTGATATGACTCCTAAAAATTACTGACGTCTGGGTTCATCCCTGGGCCCACTGAAGAAAATTCTGAGGCCCACTCTTGGTCACTCTTGAACTGTGTCAGATAATCCTAAATAGGCAGCCAGTGTTGAGCCTCATCTGAAAGTCCTCTTTGCCGATTCCTCTTATAGGGGAGAGTATAATTCAATTAAGGTGGCCCAGGGTAGATGTGACCTAAGGAAGCCAAAGATGACTCTGGTGACCGAGAGGGACTAACTCCAACCTTCCCAAGGGTCTGGGTGAAGTCGCAGCTCTAGTTGGTAGTACTTTGGGCCTGTTTTTGTCTTTATTGGAACAATAAAATAAGCAACACAGGAGTAAAGAAGGAAATTGGCAAGCACGGCCAGTTCCTGACCAGGAGGCTCTCTCCTTTGTTTAATGGGGCTACTAAGAAAACCCAACCTTGGGGCATCATTACTTTTGCTTTTGATTCAGGACTGGTTTTGAAAGCTTTTATTTATGTGAGTTTGCTCTGCATCCTGCTATCCTGCAACAAACTTTACCAGAAATGGAATATTGTGATTCCCTTTTTCTCTCTGAGATGACATTGATAGTGGCCTCCTAAGATGATCCCTGTCTGTCAGCTATGTGCCTGAAAATGTAACCAGAGACAGGTCCCCAGGGCCTCAGGAGTAGGAAAGAGACAGCTAATCTTCAAGGACCTCAGAGGTGGTGGGGTCGTCCACAGGTCCTGCCCACCTGACCTTTGATGATAAGCAGGTAGTTTGTTACAGGTGAATTTCAGAAAACTATCCTTTCAAGATTGTTGTCATTGCTGGAAAGTGCTTCATCCCGCCCTGGGGCCACGCAAGAGAAAACTTTCAAATACCTTTGTTTTAACAGATTTTTCCAGTGGCCCACAATTCATGGAAAAACCTGCTTACAGACCAAGCCTGGAGCTCGATCAATGGGACAAGGAGGAGAGAAGTTACCTCTATTTAATTAGCTGTGGGTTTGTGACAAATGGGAAGAGCTACTGTGAATGCAGCACAGTTGCTTCATTCACACTGCTTTATGTTTGAGTATCACTCTTCCCTCCGAAACTTTGTTGCGATCGTTTTACCAACGGCACTTGCTGGAAAGCCTTTTTGGAGAAAAAGGTAAATAACGTATGCTGTCAGGCAGCAAAATAGCCGTTTAGAGACCCAGCACTTTGATTACACTATTTGAAAGAAAGAGGGAATTGGATTTTAACTACTATTCCAAATTCCTCACCTAAGGGAGAGGATTATAAAAGAACTCTGCATACCCTTGTTATTACTGTATATTTGGACAATGGCAAAATTAAAAATTGGGTTGTTCATCAAAATGGGCTGATTATTTTCATTAAAGCACGCAATGTGTGCTTTGTTAACACAGAGCGGAGTCTGGTGGACAAGTTCATCCGATTTGGCCTGAGGTATCTAAGGGTTCAGGAAGCAGAGCAGTATCCTTGGATATGCTCCTTCTGATGGTTTCCTCGGATAAAGCAAGTGGGCTTTAGAAGAAAGGTTTCAAATGGAGTCCCTGCTCTCCCCATGTCATATTTATTAAAGAGCTTTGCTGGTTCCTGGGGAAAGCCTTGCAGTAACTTTCTGAACTTATTTGTGTCCACTGTATACCTGGATAAGACTCCATAATGTGAAAACAAAGTTACATTTTAATCCGAATGAATCTTATTCATTCCTCACTAAGTGTGTTGCTGAACGGAGGGGCTGCAGTTCAGCCTCACGAAGGTCCTAGTCCAATGGGTGAGATAAATGTGATAAACACTTTTTCCCCGTCTTTTGTTTGCTTACCCAGTGTCTTTTCCAGAAATGATACTTCTACCCGCATCCGCGCAGCTGGCCATCCGGGCGGACCAGCCCTGTAGTCACTACCCAACCTTGCTACTTTGTTGTAGTTAATTGTCCAGACATGAGCAGCTTATTCTATGTTGGAAATTTTCCCAAGAAGTTTGGATTTAGGAGAAAAACAAATTGTCTAAGATGATAAAAGTCATGCATCTTTTGATTCCATGTTCATTCAATGCTGAATGCCTCGGGTGTCAGCAGCGCGAAGGGAAGGGATAACCTCTGGTGTGCTGCTAGAATAACTTGCTGGGAACATTTTTAAAAGTCTTGATTTGTAGAATTTGTCAGTTTTCATGGCATACATATTCCTGCCATGACCAATTTTAAGCTACCGACAGTTTAACAACTGGCTCACAAAATTCCTGATTATTTGACAGTCAGCTGTCTAGAGCCTATGCGAGCTAGCCTCGGCACCTCTGCATGGAGCTCCTGCTTTAGGGTGATAAGACGGAAGTTACGTGGGTAAGCTAATAGAGAGACATGATACTTTCAGATTTGGATAAATACCATAAAGTAAATATGCAACAGAATAGGACACGAGCAATTAAATGAGAGGTGATTGTCAAATATTCAGGGATTTTGTGAGCCACAATTGCATATCGTAAGTACCCAGTAAGCGTTAGCTAGGAAGGTCCTTTCTTAGGGGTCAGTGTTTGGACTAAGTTATGGTGATGGAACGAGAAGCCTCTGGATAAAATGCATTCCAGACCCTGGAGGTCTGTGGTTCCTTATGGGTGAGAGAAGCAGAGAAGTGCATTCTGGAGAGAGAGAGTGGGTGAGGCAGAGGTGGGGGAAGATAAGAGAAGAATGATTCAGATACGATAAAAAGATAGAAAGATCTGGATAAATAATGGAGGGAGAGTTAACACAGCCCACGATCCCCCTTATTCTGGATGTCTTTGAGAACCAGTTGGTTTCCTGCCTTGGGTCTGTAAGTATCCATTATCCTTTACAATAAATCCCTGCTCTGGTTGGAATTCTATGACTTGCTACCAAGAGAGTTGTAACACAACTTGTGTGTGCTGGTATACACACATACATACATACACACATACACACACACACACAAATCCACACACACTTATTCTTTTTCCCTGAGATTCTAGAAACTCAGAGTAATGTTGTTGGTAGATGATGGGTATACTATTTGAACCCAGAAAACACATCTGGAGTGTGTGAGATATCTTTCACATCTCCATGTTTGCCCCAGTACTTAGTAGGGGTCACTCACTCCAAGACCTCAGAAAATAGTCAATGGAAGAATGAGTAAGGCACTCAATTATATTTTGGGGAATGGCTATCAATTTTGCAAATGCATCAGAAATAACCTTATTAGAATGCAGGTGGAAGGACTCTACCCCCTGGGATTCTGCATTTTTAATAAGCACCCAATATTCCAGGATCTGGGGAAACTGAGGACTGTGCTTCAATAACTTTGGATTTAGCAAAAGAACTTAATGGAAAAGTGTAGACAGGGGATTTGAGAATTACTCGACACCCATTCGGGAGCGGGTGTGATCTGGCAGGAGCCATGTCTCGGGCTCCAGCCTTGCAACCCAGTGTACAGATTTGGGGAGGCCATTTTCCCTTCCGTGGGCATTGATTGGTCCTGACATGCAGAAAACGAGAGCGGTTGATAGCTCAGCTGCTCCTTCCAAGTCTGACCTTCTGTGACTTGCTCAGTGCTCACCTTCTCCATACTGTCCATTTGGCTCAGGTAATCCAGCCACATCACTCAAGCTCCTTCCTTCCTATAAGCAATGGTTGTTAAGATATTGAAGAGAAAATACTTCCTCAAAAGTGATAATTTTGTCTTAGAACTTGAGCCATGTTCTCATTCCCTCTTGGCCTTTGTTCCCTTATCCTTGGGATAAAGGTTTTGGGCTAGATCTCTTTTTATCAAAAGGTAGAACATGAGTCTCAGATAAGGATAGATGGCTGAAGGACACGGTAATAAAGTTGAATGGTACTCAAGAAAGATAGCACTGTTTGAGATTCTTTTTCAATATTTTCAGATAATCGAAGGCACCTTGGAGTGAGCCTTTATGACTGAAGATGATTTTTTTTCCCAAAAACGTTAACTTCAAGTTTGGGGCTTTTATATATCTGCATCTTTAAAAGTTAAGAATTTCCAGTAGGTACCTATCATTTTTTTTTTTTTTCTACAAATAGGGAGAGGACCTAATACATGGGAAAGTCATTTAAGGCACCAAAAGAAAATATGGGTGGTTGGTTGAGTTGCCCAGATATAGAATAAATCCTACAGGGTGTGTGCTTAGCTGAAGAAAGGATTCAAGAGGATGACAAGAGGAAGATCACAGTGAAGGCTTTATTCGACTGATTCAAATGTGGGCCCGTTGGCAAGAAAGGTCAGGTCATTGTGTTTCCTGACCTCAGTTGCCCGTGTGAAAAAGTTCCAGACCATATATCTGCACTAGAGATACGGTTCTCATTAACTGACTTCTGAGTATAGTTGATGTAGAAGAAATTTCCATCAATGTGAATGTAAGCTCCCACAGGAAAAATC
This sequence comes from Spilogale gracilis, assembly GCA_004023965.1. Classification (NCBI taxonomy): domain Eukaryota; kingdom Metazoa; phylum Chordata; class Mammalia; order Carnivora; family Mephitidae; genus Spilogale; species Spilogale gracilis. Next base: position 145,322 of record PITA01002000.1, read on the forward strand.
CTCCCCCTTTCCATGCACAGAACTTCTACTTATTTTAAACTCCCAGCTTAAGCTGAAGTAAGAGATATTTAAGTGAGTCTTTACTTTCCCAGAGTAACTCACTGCACAGCCAGAATGACTAGAAGTAGCAAATAAAAGTGTAGGATGCCCAGTGGAATTTGAACACTAAATTGTTTATTCTTAAGTATATTTTAAACACATTATTTTAAAAAATATATAAGTATGCCCATGTAGTATTTGTTCTGTGTATGGGACATGATTATACTAAAAAGTTATTTGTATTGATATGAAATTTCAACTAACTGGGCATCTTATATTTTACTTGGAGACCCCAGCTACACTTACATAGCAAAGATAAAATCAGATGTAACTAAAAGATGAGGAGAATCTGGGGCACCTGGGTGGCTCAGTTGGTTAAGCGACCGCCTTCGGCTCAGGTCATGATCCCGGAGACCCAGGATCGAGTCCCACATTGGGCTCCCTGCTTGGCGGGAAGCCTGCTTCTCCCTCTTTGACTCCCCCTGCTTGTGTTCCCTCTCTGGCTGTGTTTCTGTCTGTCATATAAATAAAATCTTTAAAAAAAAAAAAAAGATGAGGAGAATCTTATTCTGGTGTGTTCAAATGAATCTTATCCCGGTCTGGTATTGGCGTTGTTAAATGGAAGGACAGAGATTTCTATTTACTTCTTGTTGCTAAGAGAATTATATAGACTAAATAAGTGGTTCCTAAAATTAATCCACATATGTAGCAAAATTTACACTGCTTCATAGCAGGATTTAAAAAACTGATGTTTCTTATAACACTAAACATTCAATTTAAACAAAGATCATTCATTATGAGAATTTTGTTCTTTTATCATTTCTAAGAACTATTTTTCTTCATAAAATGATAATCATCTCTGGTAGGATCATGCTGCTTTGGTGACAGTTTGCATACACTTAATGGCTCGAATAGCACATGGGCAACACGGTGTCCATTCCAATCCATTTTTAAAAACTGGTCTCAACATTGTAAAATTCAAAGTGCTGGATTAAACTTGGAAAATTTTACTAAAATGAGTGACATGGTTTGATGGAGTAGGTCCACATCAAGAACATTGCCTGTTAAGTATTTGTGAACTACGTAAGGAAAGCTGCCCTAGGGAAGGCCTGATTCTCTCTGACCACAACTGGTGGGAGATGTACAAGTCATACAAAAGGAGGAAAAGAGTATTTGGCTGAATTCCTTTCTATTTATAATCCTGTTATTACTCTCACCGAAAATGCCATCCCCTAGAGTACTTACAGATTCTTTCTGAAGTTGACTCACATAAGAGCCGTCTCCCCTTTGCAAAGAAGGGAGGTACCAAAGTATTATGCCCTCTTTACAAAGTGGACTTTTTTCCTCTGCTTTTTTCCTCTGAAATATAGTTGGTAGAACAACCAACTTCCCTGGTTGTTAGTAAACAAGGATCTATTTTTAGGGTTTCTTTCCAAGGTCACTCTGGACTGGTTATGTATGACTATTGAACAAAACTCAGCCACCTGAAAGAGCACATATTTATGACCTTGCAGTCTCCGTGGGTCAGGCAGGCTGGGCTGGGTTCCCTAATTCAGGCTCTCACACAACACTGCCATCAAGCTACAAGCCAGGAGTGGGGATTCATCTGAAGCCATCAGCTGGGGAAGGATCCACTTCCAAACTTGCTCGGTGGTTGTTGGTAGGATTCAGTTCCTCTTGGGTTGTTGGATTGAGTGCATCCTGTTCTGAGTGTTGCCTGGAGGCCATCCTCCATTTCTTGGGCTTCTCTGTCAGGGCAGCTGGCTTCATTAGAACTAGTAATAAAGATAGTCTGTTGGTGGAATGAAAGTTACTACCTTTTTTAACCTAATCACAAAGATCTCCTGTCATCTTTGCTGTTTTCTGTTAGAGGCAAGTGATAGATTCCCACAGTCTGAAGAGAAGGCCATTATACAAGAAGGTGGCCATCTCAGAAGGCTGTCCAGTCACACTCATTTTCTTACAGCATCCATCACTATTCCCTATTATCATAGTTGTGTGTGTAGATCATGGTCATTTCAAAACTAATCTCATCTGTATTAGAATTACCATCTCTGTTCATGACAATGTTGTTAATGCTTGTTAACAAGTTCACAGCATCAGTTCAAGAAGAAAATACTTCGAGACTATGAAATTTAAAAATATACATAAGCTGAACTAAACTAATGGTGGAAGAATTCTAGACTATTGGTCCTTCTTTCCAATATTGCATTTTTTCCTGCCATCCCAGATTTTTGGGGACCTGCTATCAGTAATAGGTTCTTTGGGTCTTTTATCTACAAAGTCCCCCACTTTTTTTTTTTTAATAAATATGCATTTCAGAATGCTGCATTGATCTTCTTTCTTAGTGATAGGCAAAGTAAGGGGCCATTCAAGAAGTGGCAGTTGAGCAGTTTCTACGCCAGTTTGCCACAGATCATTGGGACATGTCCACTCTTGGGATCCCAGACCTTTTAATGCGGATGCCTTAATTGTTTGTATATTGCTTGTATTAGATGAAAGGAGTATAGAATTTTAACACAAGAGGTTAAACACTGTCACTCAGGGAGAATTAATTAAGCTTTTATACTTTTTCAAAGATTAGTAAAACAAGTTAAATACCACTACAAGATGTAAATCTGTGAATGCTGGACTCTGATAATTACACAATTAGAACGCAAACCTCCCTGTCGGAAGAGCATTTTCTTCCATTTTTGCTCTGTAGTTCAAACTTTCTTCCAAGGATTAATTCGGGAATGAGGACACTGCAAGTGTTGAAAATGGAGAAAACATTGTTAAATAGCCATTTTGATTTACCATTTCTTTTGTGGCAGAATATGTGTGGTTTATTTTGCCTATACATGGAAATCACTTAATTTAACAGCACAATAAACATGCAGAAAAACATTAATATTTGATCACAAAGTTATATTATTATTATTATGTCATTTATTTTCAAAATATATTGGCTTTAACTTCTCATAGAATTACCATTTAAAAAACAAAAGAAGGAGTAAATTTTCAGCATATGTCCTAATCTAGAAAGCAGAGACCAGTCATACCTCGAATGTTAGAGGCAAAACTAAAAAGAAAGAAAGAAAAAACCCACTGTGATTATTTAGAGCTTTGGAACAATAATGCACTTTTGTAATGAATAAAAATGTTTGTGCATCGATTCTGTTAAATATTTATTTTACTTTTTGAACTCAAGTCACTCAGACTAGTTGCTTGAATGAGTTGAATGTAGTTTTAACTGAATGATGAATAAAGTCTATCAACTTCTGTACTGCAGCTTTAGTGAATTTTACAAAAAAATTAAAACATTTTACATTGGATTTTTATTCTTATTTTTAATATTTTTGCTTTGTATCGTGGTTTATTTTTTTAAAAAATATTTTATTTCTTTGACAGAGAGGGACAAAATGAGAGAGGGAACATAAGCAGGGAGAGTGGGAGAGGGAGAAGCGGGCTTCCCTGCCAAGCAGGGAGCCTGAGTGGGGCTTGATCCCAGGACTCTGGGATCATGACCTGGGCCGAAGGCAGATGTTTAACAACTGAGCCACCCAGACACCCCTAAACAATCGGAATTCTTGAGAAAGTAGTCCTAGCTGGAGACTTGAGGCAAAGACTTTTTGTTTCAAATTCCATTGTGAAAAATATTACTCCAACTTATTTATTCAAGAATTCCCTACTGAGCCACTGGTATCTTCTAGACACTGGTCCAGGCACTGAGGTTACCCTGTAAAACAGAACAGATGAGAGTCCTGTCCTCAGGGAGCAGACACTCTGGAAAGGAAAGCAGATGATAAATACAAAAAATTAGTGAATTATGTTTTTTGAAGAAGGTGATAGGTCCTAAGGTGAAAAGAAAATTTGGGGCATGGCGAAATGCTCACCAGTGGTGAAGACAGATGAACGCTGATTGCTGTATTAAACATCTAAGTCTTAATGAGGAAGTACCATCTGAGCAAAGCACTTCCTTACAGGGGTGAAGGAGCAAGCTATGCAGATAGATATAGAAGGGAAGAATGTTCCAGAAAGGGAGAGTCAAGTAGAAGTAGAACTGAACACGGGCTTATTTTTATTATATTGTATGTAATGGCCAAGATGGAACTATAATGTAATGATTTGGGGTTTTAGAGAACTTCAAGGTAATTTAAACAGGAATGCTCACTGTTCAGACCTATGCATTGGGAAGGTCATGGAGCTAGGGTTGAACTTCTACTGATTCCACATACTTAGCACACGCTAGGAATTTTAAGGCATCTGAAGAAGAATTTGACATAATCCTTGCCCTCAAGGCAACTAGACCAGCTTTTGTGAAATAAAAATTGAGTAAAATGACATTGTTAAAGCAGAGGGGCATGAACAAAATGCTGTCAGCATTCATAAGAAGATGATGATTGAAAATACATCTTGTCAGAGAAGCTTCCTGGACGAGGGGGAAGTTGAGCTGGATATTCAGTTAATGGTGAGACTGTGAATTCATGTGGGAGGTGGTAATGCTCCCCATCCTCACTTTATGAACCTTAGTTACTGGGCCAACGACTGTGGTAGCTAGCACCCCCAAGATGTCCCCCAATGGTCCCCACTTCCTGGCATTCATACCGTTTGTGTAGAGACCTCCCACATTATACCAGGTTGGTTTGTGTGACCAAGAGAATCAAAGGAAATGGTGACATGTGACATCTGAGATTAGGTGATGGCTTCTCCCTCTCCTATTGCTTGTTCAGTCCTATGGCATGAGAGAGCGCCCTCTTGGAAGCTGATTTTCCAGACCCAGTCAAGCCTTCAGATAACTATCAAGCCTAGGTCAACAAGTCGGCAGCAATGACCCGAGAAACCCCATGCCAGAACCACACAGCTCTGCTATTCCTGGAGACCTAATCCCCAGAAATTGTGTGATTGAAAGTTTTGTTTATTTGTGTGTTTTAAACCATTCAGTTTGGGATAATTTTTTGCACAGAAATAAATAACTAATACTAAACCAAGTGTAGCTTTTGGCCTTAACAAAGGTATCCAGCTATAATATAAAACCAGTCGGAAAGATTACAGCCTCCTCTTCTGAAAACTCTTGAGGCACAAGAAGAATTTAAGTGTTAACTAGAGAGACACTTCATTGGCCACCAAGATATGGAGTGGAGTTCAGGCAACGAACTGCTAAGCCAGCATACCAGTAGGAGATTGTTTTAAAACAATGAAGATAACTGAGGGGAATTGAAGATTGATGAGAGTTGTCGGGTCTCCACGTATTCCTCCAGATTAACAATAACAATGAAACAATCACAACTCAATAATAACTCCCATTTATTTAGAACTTAGTATGTTCTAGGCACTTCATGGATGCTTTAGAAAGAAAGCGCTGTCTTATTTCATCTTCAGATAATCCTATGAAATAAGTGCTATTACTCTCATTATTCATATGAAGGCGGCAAACGAGATTCTGTGCCACGTCTCTCAAACAGAAATTGATCTTCAAAATCTCCCTGCAAAGGCAGATGTCACTGCCTCCATTTTGTAAGTAAACAAACTGAGAGTCACACAGAATAACGAATTTTAAGTAATTTTCTCTAGGCTGTGTAGTTATTTAATAAATCACTGAGCAAGAATTTGAATCCAAGAATCTATATAATCTGTATAATGTAATGGCAAATCTCCCACTCTGCCACGTAGAGCAAAGCAATTGACTATCAGTAAAGATGTCCATTGGAAGAATCATACATATCATACAAAATTATGTTAATAATAATAATAATAATAATAATATAATGGTGATACCAGTCATAAGCCCGACAGGGGGGTTTCTGAGCCAGTTTGCAGTGATGGAGCCTCAGAGAGTTATTTTGATAAAAATATTTTGGCGATCCTATTCTCTGCTCTCATTTCTAGGTATTTTGGCATTTAGAATGGGTTGGGGGATGAAGATCAAAAATTTTTCTTAAAATGACAGAACACGGATCATTTGCATGGGAATGCCAGCTGGGGAGAAGGGAACATACGCTTGCATTCAGGAAAAGTTTCACAGGATGTAAAAAGAAACCATCTGCTTTTTCTTTTTGTTCTTGTTTAAGAACAGCTTGTGTTTGCAACTCACAATTTAAGACATGGTAATAACCTACAGGACTTTGTGAAGCATGAATCGTACTGCTTTTTTTCCTCCTCATTTTTTGCTACTTATTTTTCCACTTGGTGTTTGCAAAACGCAGAATGCAAAGAGGGTATTTGCATGTTGCAACTTGGATAATAAAATTCTTCTGATCGCAGCCCGAGTCTGCCTTTTTTTAGTGTTTTCTGGGCATTCCAGGATCCTGCGATGAAATCCAGCCAATATGAATCAAATGTAATGCTCGACTTAGCTATAAGAAACACCCTAGGCTAAGACTGTGGCTCGACACACCTCCTGTTCCTCCAATGCAGAGAACTATTTCCGAGACCCCGCTTTATCGGCAACAGCACCTGGTAGGGACTTGCAAATCATTTTTGGGAAAAAAAAAAAAAAAAGCAGTTTTATATGTTTACTCTTCTCATTAGCATTCATCTCTCTGGCTTTGATATGTGTCTTCCTCCCCTACTCCAGTTTTCTTAATGCTTCAGACTTCTCTACTGTTTATATGCAAACCAATGCAGGAGCTTACCATTTGCAGACAGACAGATGGACTGGAGAATGGAGTTTCTAGTGGGAAGGGCTCTAAATATGTTTCTGGGTCAGCAGTTAGATACTATTGCAAAAGGTTTAAGATCAATCAGACATTCCTGATGAAGGTCCTTGATCCCCTACTTACTAGCTCTGTGACCCCAGGCAAGCTACTTTACCTCTCTGGGCCTTACTTCTCTTATTGATGATATGGGAATAATATTACCCACTTGGATGTGTTGTTAGGAAGGTCCAATGAATTAAACAGAAAGTGTTCAGGACCTTATCTTGAAGCACTAACAGGGAAGAACCTGGACCTATGGCAGGAAATTCCCTAAATTTACTAACACTCTATCATATTTTCCCCAAGATAAAATACTCCCACGCAGAGATGCAGAGTGATGGGATGTGCATAAACTTAAAAATTTATGCGTATGTATATATAAGTATGAAATTAGATATTATATATATATAATCATATGTACAATTAATGAAACATCTTTCTATTGGGGATTGCCAGTTCTACCCCAAGGTTTCTCAGCCTCTGCCCTATTGACATTTTCAGCCACATAAAATTTTGTTAAGGGCTGTCCTGGGCCCTGTAGGGTGTCTCGCCACTAACCACCAGATGCCGGGAGCATATTCATCTCCTATTATGATAACAGAAATATTCCCAGATATTGTCAAACGTACCGTGGGAGTCAAAATCACCTCAGCTGCCTCTGAGCTAACTACTCATGCTCATCTTTAAAATCTCCCGTTTCTGTGAAACCGGATTGTGATCTTTGGGTATCACATTGCACTAAAGTCCTCTCCTTCTGTTTGTATTTAGGCTTCGAGGAACAAATTCAAACTTCACTCTTTGTGTGTACGCCGCGTATGTGCAGATGTGCTTAATTTATTTGAAAGGAATTACTGCAAACTCATTAAGTGCTCAGTTTCCTGTCTCTCTGTATGATCTTCTCTACATTAAGATACTATTTTTTAACAGGTTCTGGATAGGGTGGCTCAGGCATGCACAGCAGACTAGTGGATTTTCTTTAGAACTGGAAGGTTCTGAGGGGAAAAAATGCAAGGGTTAAAACTTTTGGGAGTGATTTTGAATTTTTTAATGTTTTGATATTGCATTTTGGAAGTGGCAGCAAAGCCCTTATCAGTTTGTGAATATTAGCGCTGCATTCATTAGCCTTTTCTAGAGGTTTTAAAAAGCTCACATTCATCAAATAGTTTAAATATAGTTTAAATCATTCCCATGTAGTCACATCTTTCCAAGTACTTAATTGACTCTTCCATCAAATTCAACAGATTTAGATGCAAAATTTTATTTTCGTTTGTTTTCTAATGTTCAAATGAACATTTATGTGATGTGAGTTAGAGACACTATTGCAGTCAAGGTGGTGGGGGGTTTTCATACTTTGACTGGGTTCTCTCAGACTGTGAAAGCTTGGCAACAACCCGTGAAATACAGACATGGCCAGTCTTGGGGACAGGGTGCACATCTCCTCAAGCCTGGCCTCCTGGCCTGGAAATGGGCACCCTGGGTTCGAGGGGGATTGGTGCTGGTAACTGAGTCAAACGTGGCAAGGGAGGGTGGGAAAGCAGAGCCAGGCTTGTGGCTTGGAGACAGGTGCTGAGAAAGTTTTGGAAAAGAGCTAAAGGGGTACTCCAGAGACACAGATGCCAGGGGCTATGAGTTTCAGAAAGCTGAAGACCTAGGGCAGTACAAAGCCATAGTCTCAGCCATGAAATCAGGGATTGGACAAAAGTCCCCCTCACTCAACAGCTGGATTTGGGATATTCCCATTGTCTACACAGACGTGGAATCTCAAATTGCCATTAAAAGACCAATGCTAGACTGGGCACTCAGAGGATTAGGTAAGGGCACACACCTGTCAAATCAGAAACTATGTCAACAGGAAGGATAAGAAACTCTGAAACAAAAACAAGCCACAACAAAATAAGAGACATAGAAATCGAATAGAGATCTTAGAAATGAGAAGTCATCATTCAAATAAGGCGCTCAGTAAATGGCTAAATTCTGGAATGGATATTGTCAAAAAGAATTTGTTTTGCTAATATAATACTGCAGAAAAGAATTTAAAGATACAGAAAAGAATTTAAAACTATGAATGACCAATTATATATCATAAAGAAAGAATAATTTTTTTTAAAAAGGTTGAAGACGTTCTTTTTATACAGATATAAAATGAATGTGTTCAAGATGTAACTCATTATTAATAAGGGGATCCGTAAAACCTTAGGACTGGCTTGAAGGAGAAATCAAAGAAGGACACATTTAGAGCAAGGAAAGGAATATTGAAAGTAATTTACAAATAGATGATGCAAAACAGGTTCTTCCATGCAGAGTTGAGGGACAAGTAAATTGAACCTCCCTGGTCAGAATTTTCATACCTACAGACAAGAATTCTTTTGCATTGCTGTTAGTTGTTTACAGTTGGTAGAATCATAAGAACAGCTCAAAGGCAATGAAAATCTAGAATCAGACAACCGGGAAGACCATGCTCGAAACCATGGACTGGCAAACTGTCTCTTGGACCCCAGGCAGCCTTCAATTTCATTGGAACATAGCCACGCCCACCTGCTTCTCCATGTTGTCTGGCTGCTTGGATATCCCTAGTGGTGGAAGTGAGTAGTTGCAAAGGGTTCATTTGACCCACAAAGGCTAAACCATAGTCACTATCCAGACCTTTACAGAAAATGAGCCAATTTCTGTTCAGAGCATTGCAGTTTTCCACTGAATCACATTTTCTCAACATGAATAATAGAGTTCTTAAAGAAAGTATGGTAAAGAAGCAATATTTAAGAAAAAGAATTGATTTATTTTTCCTCTTAGTATTGAAGTGAGACATGAGTCCTTAAACCAATATTTCACTCTGAGAACAAACAGATACATCAAATTAGATTTACCCAGACACAGTAGAAAAACTACAACATTAACAAAGGCAGATAAGAAAATTAAATGAGAGAGAATACATTTTGAATTAGAAATATAATAGAAAAGTATTTTACGTGTTATCTGATCTCATCTTTGTAATTATTCTAGGCATAGGCACTGTTATTGGCACTGGTTTTTAACAACAATCTGAGATCTAAGTCACACAACCAATAACTGGTAGAGCTAAGAATTGATCTTGGGTCTTCTGGTTCAAGGAACACTGAGATTTGGGGCACTGTGCTAGGCTACTGTTATTATAAAGAAATAGATTTTTTAAAAGGGTAACACATGGTCCTTAATTAGGAAACACAGGAAGAGAAGTCAAGTAGCTGACTGAGTTCTGTAGAGAATTTTGCAGCTAAGAAAGAGCAAATGCAAAGAATGTCTGGCTAGAGGGAGCTCACCCCAGATTCAAGGATTGGAAGAGTGACAGCTGGAGAATGGAATGGGTGGTAAGAACTTGTAGCAGTCAGTCTGGGAGTGGAAGATACGACGGAGTATAGGCATGAGTGTTTCGGAATCTCGATCCCTTTGTCTGGCATGGTCTTTCTCATATTTTCTTCAGTATTTGGACTTGTTAGCAGGTGGAATCAACTTCCATTGTTCTGGGTGCCTGAGTTCCCATTGGAGGATGACACTGTGATTTATTCTGTCTGTGTTCTGCTGGTGAGTGTGCTTTGTGCTTATCTCCAGTGCAGCACTTTCCATGTTGAATTGTAATACCCAAATTACCTCTGCCCTCCCAGCTAAAAAGAACATCTTGAGAACGGAGACTTTGTCTTATGTACCTTTGCATCCCCACTGCCCAAAACTGCCAACCAAAAACAGTCATTCAATACAACGTGTTGACTAAATGAATGGGATTCAATTATGTGGAACAGAGTGTTTTCTTCTGCCGATTTGAGCAGCTTTCTTCATTTATATGTTTCTAGACTGATGCAAACTCCCAGGCTCCTCAGGAACTGAAAACCTTCTATAATAATACTATTATTCATTTAAGCCACTGGCGTTTCTTACATAAAATATACAGGCCAATATAAATGCCTAGAATAACACAATGTGCCTGAATTCTGCTATAGGTATCCATTCAGTGATAAATTAATAGCACTATTGATCCCCAGCATCTCATATGTTGGACTCTTGAAACACATATTATTTGTTTATATTTTCCTCCAAAACACGCTTTTTTGGATGACCTGGTCCAAACCTCTCTGGATCTCAATTTCCTCATCTACAAACCAGAGATAATATTTACCCACTTTGACCAGTTTTGTAAGGATAAATGAGAAAAATACGAAGCATATTTTTGAACATATATGAATATGTTCGTTGTATAGTAGGTATTAATCTATCATTTTTATAGTTTCACCTTTTGTTTCAGGGATTTTGTTGTTGTTGTTGTTCACTGTGTTCCCGTCATGCCATGGCTTACTTCAGTGGTCAGGTCTTTTTTTTTTGTTCTTTTAATTTGCATTACTGAATCTAGTCCAGTATTTGCTCCAGTGTGCCCTCTAGATAGAATAAAGTCAGAAGGCCTACATCCAGCTATCAGGAATACGTTGATTTCAAAAGTGCCCCCCTAATTTTCCCTTGAGAGAAAGCAATTCGAATTTCTCTCATTTTTCTAACCCATCCACAGTTAGTTGCCTCTTTTCTTCACTGCAGGCAGATCTGTAGATGGTGCTGAACTCCTTCATTCTCCTAACCTGTTCCGCCAGATGCACAGTCGTCCCAGGAAACTGGGCAGCACCAGTCTGGTAGCTAGCTGGAAACGAGAGAGCCTTTTGCAGCAGGCACTGATTTGTAGGGTTGGTGTTTCTGAATTTAGGATGGGCAGAGGCTTTCATTACTTCCTCACCATCCACCCTCCACACCAGTGGCTCTGCATTTTCTTTAATCATCCATTTGGTGTGAGTTTCTACTCTCCCAGTGTAATTTTAATAGGCTATTATTTTGAGTCCTAGGTGAGAATTTCTTACGTTGAAATTTCCAAAAGCGATTTTGTGTGCTTTGGTTGGTCTCGATTGTCAGATGAGACCCCTCTTAAGGTAAACATTTTAATAAACAAACTTTTTTCGCCTGGCTGGTAATGCTGAATTGAAATGGATGCATTAGCAATCCTTGCCTTTGTTCTCCGGGCTCAAAGACCTCATTCGGTGTATGATTCTGCTTTATTCTCAGAATGTCGTATTAAGGAGTTGGAAGGGCTCACCCTCTAAGTTGGAACTTGGATGTCTTTCTCTTCTGAATTCTCCTGGGATTTGTTATCTCGTAGACTTGGGCAAGACAAGAGGGAAGGGGCACTTTATATCTCCTGGTAAGCACAAACATGGGATTAGGAGAAACTCTGCCAAGGTTGCTAATTGAAATTGTCTAGAGAAGGATTACTCGAACTTTAATCTGTAGAGGAATCACTTAGAGATCTTGTTAAAATTCGGTTTTTGATTCAGTGGTTCTGGGGCATCAGACTCTCCGTGTCTAACACATGTTAAGATGCTCCCTGGGGCTGTCAGTCCTGCTGGCCTATGACTCTGGCTGAAGCTGTTACATGTCCCCGCTAGCATTCCTTTCCATCTATCGTGATTCTCACCTTCATCATACCACCATGGGATGCTGAGAAACAGCCAGGTTTGGGAACTGTATTAGGGTCCTAGCGCTGCCACAACAAAGAGCCACAGACTAGGTGACTTATAACAACAGAAACTTGTTCTCTAAGAGTTCTGGAGGCCAGAAGTTCCCAAGGATGTTCTCAGTGGGACAGTGCTCTCTCCGGAGGCCCTAAGGGAGATCCTGTTCCTTGTCTCCTCCAACTTCTCATACTTGTCAGCATTCCTCAGCATTGGATTTGGGGCAGTACTGGGATTCTTTAGAGAAACAGAACCAACAGAGAAACGGAACCAATAGAAAATACATATATATATATATAATCAGCAAAATTTTGTTAAGTTCAACTACTCCAGGCTGCCCTCTCTCCTGTCACTATTTATTTTATACGGCAATGCCATAGTCTACTGTCAATGGGTCATTAAGCCACACTCATGTAAGCCAGTGTGAGTTTGAGGACCATCGAGCATGGTAAATATGCTCCATTTAAGTTCATACTAACAGATTCTGGGAGGTTAGGACATGGACATGTCTTTTGGAGGGGACACCATTCAACTCACCATGAGAGTCCCATGATTAGGTGATCTTCATAATGTCTCATTCAAGTCAGAAATCCTACAATTCTAAATAGGAAAATTGTTCTAGGTGTAGCCATGTTTTGCAAATGGCAAGATTTCATTCTTGAAAGCTGCATTCTTAATGTAGAAATGAGGATGTTTTTGCCCTGTTAGATATCAGTGCTTTGTGAATGTCTGCAGAGGACAAGGGAAGACCAGTAAGGACGAGAATATATCCAGGCCAGTGTGAAACTGGAGAAACAAAAGCAAGTAAAGGAGGGAGGTGGAGCTGGGACTAGCCAAAGACAGCAGAAGCCGAGACAACCCTAAAGAAACTGAGTATTTGCTTCCACTTGAGTCCACGTTTGCGCCAGCACCTCTCGGAAAGGTGCAGGGATCACCCGGGCGTCTGTATGTCTAGTGAGCCCCCAGGTGCTGTCAACACTGCTCCTCCATGGCCCATACCATGAGCAGCAGGGGCATAGGCTGGGCAAAAAGATGTAAAGGCCATTAACTGAACTGGGTAGGCATTGCTATGGAGAGGCCCCTTTGGTCTGACTAAGAACTGGAGGGCCTACGTGCCTTCTTTTTGGCCTCCTTACAGAATTCAAGTTGCTAAACTTCTCACTTTTCAAAAAGTCTGCACTTTTATGCAAAATTTCCATATTTATCAGTGTTGGCAGTTGATTCACAAAATTCAAAAACCACCAGTGAAACAAACAAAACTGTATTTTAAAATGTGTTTTAAAAAGTGGCCATCATTGCTCAAGCTCTGGCAGGTGAGTCTTCTATGCCCCAATTGTAAATTGAGCTGATCTGTGATTCTTTTTGTATAAAATAGTAACTATTAAAAACATGGACGCTGATAAACTAAAGCATAAAAGAAGACCAGTGTTTACTATGAAGTGTTAAACTAGCTTGAATTCTGTTTTACGCAGTTCTCCAAATGGGTAGCTGTTCAGAACACACCATGTCAAGAAGGAAATGAGACATTCCAAGGGCTATTAACTACTCCACCAGAGATCTTGGAAGATCACTGCAGTGTTATTTAGTGTCGATGTTTATTTAATTCTGGTGCAGAAGGGCAAATTTACCATGCTCAATGGTCCTCAAACTCACGCTGGCTTACATGAGTGTGGCTTAATGACCCATTGACAGTAGACTATGGCATTACCCTATAAAATAAATAGTGACAGGAGAGAGGACAGCCTGGAGTAGTTGATTTTAATATATTATACCAAAGAATATTTTTGGTGGTGTTGTTGATAGAACTCAGATTTAGCATGGCTTATCAGCTGATTTGTTTGAGAGTACAAAGTTAAGCTGGTCATAGTAATTAACATCCTCCCATCTTTCCCTGGTCATAGTTGGCTATGAGTGTACATTAATGAATCCTTTGTTGAATCTTCTGAACAATGCTAGATAATCTGTAAATACCTAAATGGTATAGCTAAGGTATCTCTGTAAGAATATTGCTATGCCTTTCCATATTTGATCTAGAGCTTGAGATTTTAAAAACTATAGACATTAAACAATCTTAAAAAATAATTAAATCTACAGACATTGATATAAATGCAATGTCACAAGGGATGTATAATACACAGTTGCCAAAGGTTCAAGAAATAGAGCAATCATGTCTGGGAACTCTCTGTGGAAAATTAGAGAGCCCTTGCATGGCATTTCACCATAATAGAGTATAAAGAGTATGATTTAACTAGAAGAAGAACCTGCATCATAATATAGTCAGGTATTATAGCTTTATTATATAAAGCTTAGAGCCTCACCAATTGTTCCTGAAAAGCCTTGCAAAAGTATCCTCCCTGTAGCAAAGAGATCACTTGTGCTCTGCAAAGCTCAGAAGTGACCCAGCTTCAGGATCTGTCATTGAACTGAGACTCTGTGAACTTGACAAGGATGTCTGAGTGAAAGAATGAAATAGAGAAAAGGATTTGGGCTTTATTTTTTACCCTACTTGGCTGTTTCCAAGAAGAGTTTTGTTTGTTTGTTTTTTAAATAAGTAAGAAGTAGGAAAAAAAATCTCATCAGAAAACCCATCAGGCAACCTGTGAAGTTTAATATAAAACAAAACAAAACAACATTAAAAAAAAAAACAACAGCATCAACAACAACAAAAACAACTGGAAAAAGACAGGCCAAAGCACATAGTCCTGTTTATCTGAGCAGCTTACTGTGAGCCAATATTATGAGCCTGCTACTTTCACTAGATTGATAGTGGCTTCTTGGAAGCCTGATTTAGGAGTAAGTCTGAGGCTGATTGTTAGTTCCCTGGGAAAGAGTGCCATGATTGATTAGCAATGTCTGCTTTGAGCACAGGAAGGGAGTATGGGTAACATATATGCCATATATTTGCATAGATATTTTGTGTTAATGCTTGAAGGGATTCTTTTACAGGAAGCTTTATTTAAAAAAGGTACAAAGATAGATTGAGAATGCCTGAACCCTCTCTATCTGAAGAAAACTAAATATAATTTATTAGACAAATGACAATAAATATGATATACACAGACCACGTGGAAAAAACAAAAATGGATTCTTGACATTGGCAATGGATAAATTTCAGATCTTTGCAAATCCACTGTGAAAATCCTATAGGAAGAGTTAAGAGCACATACCGAATAGCACCCGTGTGAGGGTGCTGAGCTGTTTACTGGGGCCATCCACCTAGCCAGATGACTTGGTCTTGCATGTCAAAGATCATGGTATAAATGCAAGTTATGAAGCTTCAATGCCACTCTCTGTGGTAGGCAGAATGAGGTCTAAGATGTCCATACCCTAATCCCTGGGAACCTATGTTACATACTGAAAAGGACTTGGCAGATTTTAGAAGTAGAAGATTATCTGGGATTATCCAGGTGGGTTTCATACAATCATGCAAGCCCTTAAAAGCAGAGATCTCTTTCTGATTAAAGGTCGCGAGATGTAGAAAGGGCACTGGAGAGATTTGGAGGGAGAGGGACTCATCCTGCAGCTGCTAGAAGGGCCATTGGGAAAGCATGAGAAGGAATATGAAAGCTTCTAGGAGGAAGTAGCCATCCCCATCTGACAGCCAGCAGGAAGTAGGGACTTCAGCCCTACAACCACAAAGAACTACACTGAGCCAATGACCTGAACGAGCCTTAAAGTGAATCCTCCCCAGAACTTCCAAGATAAGAGTATAGCTTGGCTTACACCTTCATTTTACTCCTGTGAAACAAATAGAGGACATACCTGAGACATTTTGTGCCAAAACT
Source organism: Spilogale gracilis (assembly GCA_004023965.1). Lineage (NCBI taxonomy): Eukaryota > Metazoa > Chordata > Mammalia > Carnivora > Mephitidae > Spilogale > Spilogale gracilis. Next base: position 161,342 of record PITA01002000.1, read on the forward strand.
TGTGAGCCCCGGAACTAAGCACAAGAAAGAGGTGTTGTTTTAAGCTGTTGAAATTACTATAATTTGTTACAACAACAAAAGAAAATGAATACACTCTCTAATAGTTGAAACTTATATGTGAAGGTCTTAAGTATCAAAGATGTTGTATTAGGGTATATAATACCTACAGTAGATAAACCCTGAATCTTCATGGCTTCATACCATACATTTTCTCACTCATGTCATGGCCAACTACAGGTCAGTAGATTCTTCTGGGTGGCTTCTCTTGAAAGGAGAATCCCAAGGCAGGGGGACATCATTTCCAGCACTTGGAATTCCTAAATACTGCAGAGAAACAGTGTGCCCAGTCATGTTGGGGCATTTAAGACCAGGCTTATAATGGTAACACTGCGTCCGATAGGAATATTTCTATACCTTCACTGGCTAGAAACCAGACACTTGACTCCAACCCACAAAGGAGAATGGGAAATTTGTTTGTGTGTGTGTGTGTGTGTGTGTGTGTGTGTGTGTGTACAAGAAGAAGAAACGTGGTTGGTGAGCCTTAAGCCAATCTCTGCTGTAAGTATATTCTTTTAAGAATCTGCTCCTTCGGGGCACCTGGGTGGCTCAGTTGGTTAAGCAACTGCCTTCGGCTCAGGTCATGGTCCCGGAGACCCGGGATCGAGCCCCACATCGGGCTCCCTGCTCGGCGGGAAGCCTGCTTCTCCCTCTCTCACTCCCCCTGCTTGTGTTCCTTCTCTGGCTGTGTTTCTCTCTGTCAAATAAATAAAAATCTTTAAAAAAAAAAAAAAAAAAAAAGAATCTGCTCCTTCATTAATTATCAATCTCCCTTTATGAGGGAAGCAATGGCATATATGCCTGGCTTTGAATAAAGGAATTGCTTTTCTTCTGGTTTGTTGGAAGTCATTTACTTGCCATCATTCTGGTCATTCATTATTTGCTAATTCTTGAAAATGTCCTACCTTATCAATTTTGACATTGCGGTTGTGGTTCCTTCAAACTCTATTCTACTGAAGAGTATTCGTGACTTCCTTGCGCACTTGTCCCCACACATATATGGTCTCCTTCATTACCAACATCCTCCATCAGAGTGGCACACTTGTTATAATCAGTGAACCTATACTAACCTGCCTTAATAACCGGAAGTTCACACTTTACCTTAGGGTTCATTCTTGCTCTTGTACATTCTGTGGATTTGGACAAATGTATAATGACATGTCTCCATCATGATAGCATCATGTACAGGTTTCTCATTGACTTAAAAATCCTCTGTGCTGCACATATTCACTCCCCACCCAACCGCTAGGAACCACTCATCATATTACTGTCTCCACAGATAGGCCTTTTCCAGGATTTCATAGAGTTGATGGTACATAATCAACCTGCCTTTTTATATTGGCTTCTTCTTCTTGTTAATATGCATCTAAGTTTCCTCCATGTCTTTTCATGACTTGATAGCATTTTTTAAAAGCCAAATAATATTCCTTTGTAGGGATATACCACAGTTTTTCCATTTCTCTATTAAAAAAAGAAATCTTGTTTGCTTTCAGATGTTTGCATTTACAAAGAAAGCTTCTATAAACATCCATGTAGAGGTTTTGTGTGGACTTTCTCAATTCCTTTGGATAAATACAAAAGAGTATGATTGCTGAGTGAAGAAACCAACCTGATGGATAGATACTATCCAACCAAAATCCAAGCAAGTTATTTTCTCAATTCTAGAGTTTATATGAGAGGGAAAATATTCAGAAGAGTTAACACTATATTGAAAGAGAAGACAAAGTTGAGGGACTGATATTACCCAACTTCGAGACTTACTATAAAGCTATACTGATCACGACTGAATTTGGTAAAAGAATAGACTGACAGATCAATGTAACAGAATAGAGAGCTTAGAAATAGGCTCACATAAATGTAGCCAACTGATCTTTGACAAAGAAGCAAAGGCAATCCTGGGACAGAGATGGTATTTTGATCAGTCGTGCTTGAACAGCTAAATATTCACATCAAATCATCATCATCATCACCATCATCAGACCTTTCACCCTTCACAAAAATTAACTCAAAGTGGATCACAGACCTAAACATAAAATGCAAAACCATAACCCTTTTGAAGGTAACATAGGAGAAGACCTAGATTATTGCAGCTGTGGTGATACTTTTCTAGAGATAAAACCGAGGGCACGATCCAGGAAAGAAACACAGTATAGACTGAACTTCATTGAAATTAAAAACTTCTCTGTAAGAGACATTGTGAAGGGAAAGAGAAGACAAGCCACAGCTGGGAGAAAATATTTGCAAAGATACATCTGATAAAGGATTGTTATCAAAAATATACAACGAACTGGTAAGCCCAGTAAGGAAAAGAAAAATAAGCCAAAGATCTTAGCAGCCCCTCACCAAAGAAGATATATAAATGGAAAAATAATCATACAATATGATGTTCCACATCATAGGTCATTGGGAAACGCAGATTATAGCAACGAGACACCACCACATACCTATCAGAGTGGCCAAAATTCAGAACACTGACAACATTAAATGCTAGTGAGGATGTGGAGCTATGGAAACTCTCTTTAATTTGCTGGTGGGAATGCCAACGGTACAGCCATTTGGGAATACATTTTGGCTACTTCTTACAAGACTGGACATTGAGTTACCCTTCTTTATTTTTATATGTGAGCCCTCACCAGCTGCTTTTCCTGCGTGGCGCTCTCTGTGGTCAGAGATTCTTTTTGCTTTCTGTCTCTCTGACTTTGTGTTTGATGGTAGAAGGGAGGGAATGGGAACAGAGCACTTCTTTTAACCCTGCACTTCCCTCTCGCCCTGCTTTTGAGGTGAAGATAACAGTTTCCTAGCTGGTAGAGCATAAAATAACATCCAACACTCCAGAGAAGTCATCACTTCTGACAATTCCCATCACTATTTTCTTCTCCTTCTTCTCTCTACTCTCCTGTTCCCAATGCAGTTGTCTGAGCTGTTTCTTTCTAATTCTGTATGCTTTCAGAGGACAGACTACAGTAATACCAGAGAACCACTCTGTCTGATCTTACCCTTCCTGGAGTTTTTAATAATTAAATAGATTTAGCACATTCACTGCCTACTGCAAGTTTTCTCATTCTCAGCATTAATGATGTGTTGGGCTTAGTAGGTGGTGTGTGTGTGTGTGTGTGTGTGTGTGTGTGTGTGTGTGTGTGTGTATGTAATGTCTTGTGCATGGTAGGATGTTTTGTAGCAGCATCTCTGGGTCTATTAGATACCCCCAAATAGTCCTGAGTTGTGAAAACAAAAAGTTGCCTGGGATATTGCCAAATACTACCCGGGGGACAAAATCAGCCTAAGTTGAGAACCACAGATACACTGTAAAGCTCCCAGCCAGTTTGGCTTATTTCACTTATCTTTAGGTCATATTTTTAAGCAGACCACCATTCCCTCTCCAAGTGAGCTTCTTCAAAGTAAAGCACATTCTAGCCTCACTCAGTTTCATGATGAAGGCAAAAAATTGTGCTTTTTATGGGGAAGTCCTACTTGTAGTCAGCAGATTGGGACTCAGTGAAGCATTTCTCCAACTTTGAAGAGCCTAATTAAACCAGCAGATTCAGCTGGAGGATTTGTAGTTGTTAGTGATCACTTCCAGCTCTCTTGTACTCACAGCCAAAAAGAACTTCAGCAAACATGGCCATATCCTGCCCAGAGGACTGAATTCTGGAAGGTCAGCAGTAGCATCTCTCCCGTGCCTCTGTGTCCCAGTATGGTACTCACTGGCATTAATACACAAGATAATCTTAGGTGGTACAATGTACACCATTCAGTTGCATGAGATAAGGGTTCATCTTAATAATATATTGTGCTGGGGGGACACAACCAGCGCACCAAACTTGGAGTTCTTTAAAATAAATGTGTGCAGGTGTGCATGTATGTACAAAAAGTCAGTGGGCTAAAGGAAAGAAATAGGACAGGGTATATACATATGTATACTTTCTTACTACTTTCTCACTACTTAGTGACTGAAAACAACACGATTTTACTATCTTGTCATTCTGGAAGTCAGAAGCCCAAAAATGGATCTTGAGGGATAAAGCAAGGGATTGGCAGAGCTGTGTTCCTTCTGGAGGCTCTGGGAGAATCCATTCCTTTTTCCTTACCTTTTCTACCTCCTGGAGTTGCCCCCATTCTTTGTTTTGTGGTCCCTTCCCCCCTCTTCAAGTGCATTGCTCTAACCTCTTCTTCTCATATCACTTTTCCTTTTCATGACTTCAATCCTCTTGCCTCTGTCTTATTACCTTGGTTCACCTGGATAATGTAGGATAATCTTCCAAACTAAAATCCTTTATTTAATTGCATCTCAAAGTCCCTTGCCATGTAAGGTGACATATTCACAAATCCCTGGGATTAAGACATAGACATCTTTGTGGGGAAGGGCACTATTCAGCACATCACAACATAGAGGGACAAAGTTGTCAAGGTTATATAGGACTGAATGAACAACATTTGGGAAACCCTGTTTTTGTTCACTCTTCTTTTGTAGCAAGTTACCCCAACACTCAGTGGTTAAGACATCTCAGAGTTTCTGTGGGGTGGGAATCTGGTAGCAGCTCAGTTGGGTTCTAGGTCTGAGTACCTCTCAAGGCTACACCCAAGGTGTTAGTTGGGACCATAGTCATATTAAAGTTCAAAGGCCTGCTTCTAAGTTCACTCATGGTTGTGGGTGGGATTCAATTCCTTGTGGTTGAAGTGAGGTCTTAGTTTCCATTAGCCGCTGGCTGGCGGTCCTCCTCCTGACCTCATGGGCCTCTCTATGGGAAACTGACAACTTTGTATTCATCCAAGTGATCAAGTAAAATACTGAGAGCACGTGAGCAAGATGGGAGTCAGTTTCTATAACCTGATTCCAGAAGTGACATCCCCTTACTTGTGACATGTTCTCTTCATTAACACGAGACTCTAGGTCCAGCCTGAACTCTGCAGGAGCACGAATCCACGTAGTAGGAACACTGGGATTTCAGAATCTTCCTCTATACTTGCCTTAGGTCCTAATTTTTCTGCTAATCTACCTGATATGAAACTCTGTACTTTAGCAGAAAAGTGATTATAGATTGGCTTTCCTCCAGGAATCTGGAAGTGCCCACCTCCCTGTTTTCAGTGTTTCAACTATGAAGATTTATGTTGGCATTGGCCCTTTTGGCTTCCCTTGGGGTTGTGGGCCCTTTCCCTGTGTACCCTTCCCTGTTTCCAAATATCCTCCTTTATGTTCCCACTAGATTCCTCAATCAGTGATTGCCTTTAAAAATATTAATGTTATATATTGTTTAAAGAAGATTCATGTGCAAGGAAAAAAAAATCACATGATTACATTCTCTTAAATTAAATGAACCCCAGATCTGAGCTCCTGCTCTTTAACAATGTGTTGGGCAATTCAGTCCCAGAAATATTTTGGGCAGGAATAGGTCTCTCCACCTCTATTTAATGAATCAGATTCTTAAATATCTGTGTCTTTCTCCATTACCTTATCTCTCAGTCCTTCAATGTCCCAATCCCCTTTCTCAAAAATCTCAAGATTTTTACTCTGACAATCAAGGTTTTTGAAAAATGCATGTTCTGTAACTGGTTAATTTACGTTCTGATTTTGTGAAGTCTAAAATAGTGAAAGGATAAAAAAAATAATAAAATAGTCAAAGAAGTCTGGCTCTTTTATGAAACCAGATGGTAAAAAGGATTGGAGCATGTTCCTTACAAAGTGTGAGGGTCAGTTAATTTCTGTCTCTGTCTATTATGACGCACTGGAGATAACCCTCATGAATTTAATTTGGTGACCTTTTGCAGCTGTCAGGCCTCAATAATTTTTACCTGTTTTGATATTCCCTCAAATTGCTGAGGACATTATAACCTAAAGAGCTAGTGAATATGCATAAATCTGTGGGATCTTAGGCTGTCGCTTATGAGGGTGGAGGAGTATAGAAGGCAGGTCCTGTCCTCTGCTCCCAGGTGGGATCACATTCTTTGGAGATACAGAGTTTGTACATAAACAGTGGTTTCCCCCCTTTGCTTTGATTCACATTTACTAATAATAACCAATTATTCTGAAAATTCAAAGAGCTTTAAAAGGAGAGCATACAATGTTCTTTATTTATGAAAAGGGAATATGGGTTTAAAAATTAATTGTGAATCTGTGTTCTTGCTAGTGGTCTTTGAGCCCAACAGCTCACATCAAGCTCCTTCTTCATTTCAGGGGGCAGCTACCAAAATGGCAGAATCACTCTATAACCTTCTTCATGGCTTGTCATCTTCAACCCCAGCACCCCCATGAAGAATCACATGTGTTGTTTTTTTGTGTTTTTTTTTAAATATTTTATTTATTTGACAGAGAGAAACACAGCCAGAGAGGGGACACAAGCAGAGGGACTGAGAGAGGGAGAAGCAGGCTTCCCGCCGAGCGGGGAGCCCGATGTGGGACTCGATCCCGAGTCTCCGGGATCATAACCTGAGCCGAAGGCAGTCGCTTAACCAACTGAGCCACCCAGGCGCCCCAAGAATCACATGTTTTAAAACTATTGAATTTTCCTCAGTATAAAAATAAATGTAGAAATTAGTATGGGGAAGGCAAAGAAAGCATTGCATTTTTATTGCCCTCTAAATATTTTACAATTTTTTTTATAATCTTGTAGAATGGCTCCATAGATCATTTTGTAAAAATGGCTTTCCTGGCAAATTTCAAATCAAGATGGGAGTGTCTTCTTTTCAAAGCGATAATTTCTACCTAGACTATCCTCTACTGTGTTAAACAGCCTTAGTAAAAAAGGATGTTACTGTTTTATACTAACAAATGTAGTTTTTACCTGAGTAAGTCATTAAAAAAAATGAAAAAGCCCTGCTCTGGAACTGAAATACCATTTTCTTGAAATAGTGGCTTTTGGTCTTTTGCTGAGGAGAGTATATATTATACCCCAGTGGCCAAGTTTACTGATTAAATAATCTTGAACTTTTTCAGTATTCAGGTCAAAAGACAAAACAAAGCAACAACAAAACTACAACAATGACAAACAATAACAAAAGTAAACATGAGATGTGATCATTCTAGAAAACAGTTAAGATCTGGTACCTTAAGGGAAACTGCTCCATATGGACATTGAGATAGTCAGCTCTCCAACATTCACGTTGTCTTGGAGGAACTTTGTGTCTATGAATAACCCCTGTTGGAGATGGTCTGCCATGTTCTTGGGATAGATGACATTTTATTGTCTAAGGACAGCAGATAACGCTGCTGTTCATTTGGGGACGTTTGCTAAAGCCAGTGGAGAAGGACTGTGGAAACAAACATGCCAGAGTATCTCAAGCATCCCGAACTTCCTGTTGAATTCTTCCCTTGCTACCCTCCCTTTCTTTCACTTTTTACTTTTTATTTTTTGTTACTTTATATAACAAATCTAATTTATTTTATTCTAATATCTTCTTTCCCTCGATCTTCCCCCCTCTACACACACATCTTCCTCAGAGAGTGAATCTTGGTTGACATATGATAAAGTTTGCAAACCCAGTTTTTTGGGATTGCAATGGTACCCATCATGGATGCACAGAATAGGCACTATCTCCTCACTGCAAGTTCCCATTCATGACACCAGTTGTTGCCTAGGCTTATGCATCGAGAGCATGTCTCCAACCTTCCCTGCCTGTGAGATGCTGGCCCTGCTTTAATGGAGAGTCACTGGTCTTCACTGCTCCCTGAGGTGCAGAAACAAAATAAAGTTTTTAATCTCAATATGAATTACTTAAATCACTTTTTTTTCAATACCAGTTTTTCTCCTTTCCATTCTCTGATCTTAGTTATAGATCTGCAACCTATTGTCCTTTAATGGGTATGTAAGTTTAGAAGTAAATATGACTGTAAAACAAGTAAATATGAGTATGGCATCTTTTTTCAAAAATCATTTAGTTCAATTTATTGATTTTCTTAGTCATCTAAAAATTAATATATCAATGTCACATTTCATTCTTAACTTGACATTTCCTTTCTAGCTCAGGCTCACACGCATCTTTCCTGAGCTACTATTTCTGCTTCCAAATCACCTCAATAATATGTGTTATCATCCATGGTTTAATGATTTTACTCTTAAGTAAAGTTATTACTGTAAAAACAATAAATGGAATCAGTATGAGCTAATCCATTGTCAATAGGTCAAATCATGTTTTTAAAATTAATTTAAAATCATTGGACTTCAAAGGTTGAAGTAATTATTGTCATTTATATTTATGATTATTTTTGTGTTTCATGGCTGTCTTCTGGTGGGAAGAGACTATAGTATTTATCTTTGCATCTTCAGTATTTTGCATTTCATAGGCATTTTATTAAATGAATAGCTTAAAGCAGTATCTAAAATGACTATGAGAACTTTCTTATAGAGGAATTGGGGTTAATAACTCTGAATCTGAAAAGATAATATTTATTCTGTGCTTACTATATGTTGAATGCATTTTTGGGTACTTTGCATGAATTCATGCATTTATGTACCAACAAACTCATAATTATCCCCACGTACAGAGAGGTAAGTCACAGCTAGTAAGTAGCAGGGCCATGATTAATTTGGATCTTAACTACTATGCTCTATTGTTTCTAAATAAAAGTGGAAATGCTTATTTCCATTCTCAGTTAGCAGACTCTGACCCAGGAGTGTCACATACTCGAAGGGAAAATCATCCAAGGTATTTATGTGCAGACTCAAGTATTTGACATCTGATCCTCTCCAAATTTAAGAAACATTTAGAGTTTTTCTCTTTTTTGAAGGAGAGTGGAAGACAAAGGGAGAGGCAGCAAGACACAGAGATAGAGACACAGAAAGAATATATTTGTTTGTGTCTCTAATAACCATTGAGATACCACACACCTTGGATATCTGGTCCACTGTCACAAGGTCTTTCCATTAGGTGAAGTAGTAACTTGATTGGGTTTATATTTTATTTTTAAAATATTTTAGTTATTTATTTGACAGAGAGAAACACAGCCAGAGAGGGAACACAAGCAGGGGGAGTGAGAGAGGGAGAAGCAGGCTTCCCGTCAAGCAGGGAGCCCGATGTGGGGCTCGATCCTGGGTCTCTGGGATCATGACCTGAGCCGAAGGCAGTCGCTTAACCAACTGAGCCACCCAGGTACCCCATGGATTTATATTTTAAAGGGATCCTCTATTTCCTTCTGAGCATTGTAGGGAGCAAAGGCAGGATCAGCTGGTAGGCTTTTTCAGTCATCCAAGAGAGAGGTTGTGATGGTTTGACCAGAAAGCATCAGTAGGGGTGGTGAGGAATGCGTTGAGGATGAACATAATTTGAAGGTAGAACTGGTGGGATTGTATATGGGACATAGGAAACACTTCTTTGTTTGTGTGCTAAGGCAACTGAGAGGATGGGTTGTCCTTACTGATTTGGGAAGACAAAAGGAGTCACAGTTTTGGGAAGAAAAATCAGGAGTTTCATTTTTACATGTCAAATTTGAAATCCCTACTAAGTGAGCAAGTGGAAATATTCTTGAGTGGATAGCTGGGTAGAGGTTTCTGTTCTAGGGGAAAAAAGTCCAGGCCAGAAATATAATTTAGGGAATGTGTAGACTATATATAAAGTTCTGAGATTTGATGATATCCCATTGGGAATGACTGTAGAGAATGAGTCTGCAGACTGAGTGCTGGGGTCCACTAACAGTAGAGGTTAGATAGAGAATGCATTGTCCACAAGGACAATAAGGACTAGCAGTCAGTGAAGAAGGAGGGAAAACAGGACAAGGTGTTCTAGAACTCAAGTGAAGAATGGGTTTCTGGGAGGATGAACTGATCTGTGGAATGAAATTTTACCTCTGTAGCTTGCTTCTGAAGACATTGTACTGAAAACACATGCTGGAAAAGAAAGTTTGCAGCTATGTTACTTTCCTATAAAAGGGACATGACCTTGGGTGGCAATTCAGGAGAGAGTCTGAAATATGGAAGAGCTAACTGTCTTTTTGGTTCTTAACAGAGAGACATGTACAACCATAAATAGGTTTCTGACCATGACTATGACCAGGACTATAAGTATTATTTCATTCATGTCTGTGTCTCTATGGAAGAATGCAAACTCTTAGCCACAGAGAATTATATAGAAAACTTTTTTCAGAGTTTGAATACTGTAAAACAAATAATGTACAAACCTCTCCCAATGACCCACAATATCTTCTCTAGGATATTTTCTGGGACACATAATTCAAACCTGGAATATCATGCATTCATTCATTTTAGCAATTTCCCTTCTGTCTAGAAACAGACCTGTCTTGGAGTACATGAGTGAAGGATGGATAAAGATTAATTTAAATTTTGGCTTAAGCTGTCTATATAGATAGTGTTTAATGATAGGATGCTTGGTAAGTATTTGATAAATTTTATTGCCTGAAAAGCATTAAAAAAAAAAAAAAGGCGAGGACTATACCAGCACCATAAATGTGTTGGTTGTTTGTACTTCAACAAGACTAAGAAACAAAGTGGAGGACCCTTAATCAAAACCCCGTCATCATTCCTGATGCTTTCCAGACATGTCAAAATGTTTTTCTTATAAATTTTTTTCTTGAAGTGATGAATGTATTTTTTTCTTATAAAAATAACACTAAAATCACTAAATGTTTTAAACAGCAGCATGGAATAGAAAAAAAAAAGCCCATGTCCTTGGGCACAAACTATTTTCAATTTTATACAGAGAAGTCTTTCACATCCTGATACTCAGAAAATGAATGATTGCAAAGAGCATGTAGAATTGTGCTATAGGGCTGCGTGAAGCTCCTTGGAACTTGTAACCAACCCACACATTTTTATCAGCTTCATAACAATACACAAGTCAATAATAGAAGGGTGATTCAGTAGCCAATCCAAATCCAAATGACAGTGGCCTTCAGAACAAACAACCCAATCAAAGTGACATTGAGGCTGCTTTGAAACAATAAATACTAACTCTGTCACTGCTTTACTGCGTCCAAGTGCCATATTCTCTCTGGCTGTCACCTCAGAAGACCTCTGAAAGGAGAGAAAAACACCTCAACAGATTCCTTTAGGTTTTGTTGTTGTTGTTGTTGTTGTTGTTGTTGTTGTTGTTGTTGTTTTTCTGGAGGAAGAGGGCTGAGAGAGAGGGAGAGAGTGGATCTAAAGCAGACTCCATGCCCAGACTGCAGTCTGACGTGGGGCTCGATTTCAGGATTCTGGGATCATGACCTGAGCCGAAATCAAGAGTTGGGCACTTAACTAACTGAGCCACCCGCGTGAACTTCCTTGACCTTCAGGTGGGTCCCTGCTTGCCCTTCCGTAGGTGCTCATCATGGAGGCAGTCCTGGCTATTCTAAACTGCAAAGGGGGTTTTGCATTTCTCTCCCAGATCATTCTGTTCTCCAAATCTAAAGTGTAAAAGGCTTAGTACATCCTGAAAAATCAAAGGAATACCTCGTTTTCTTCTATTCCATAATTAGAATTTTTTCCAATCTTGACCTCTAAATTTGAGGACAAAATTTTAAAAATTTTCCACCTTTTTTATAACTTCAATAAAGATCAGTTGCAACCACATGAGTAATATTAAACCCTGGTCAGTCACTGAAGTGATTAGTTTACTACTAAGAAAATTATATGAAAGAAAACATAGAAGATTAAAAGTGGGAAAAAGTATATTGTGATGTAGATACATACTTGGCAGTGGGGATAAACTGCTGTGTTTAATCAGTTAAGACTCGATGGTCTTAGACTGTAGCTCTCTCAAGTTTATTTTGAACATTTTTAAAGGAAATAACTCATCCATATACCCTCCATTCCTAAATCATCATGGTGAAATGTCTGCTGTAATTTAGAAATGCTAGTTTCACTTTAACAGAATCTATCCCTCCTCGGTTACCCTGAGATTCTCTTGTTCACTATTCAGACTTGCATTTCTTTCTTTCATCATCTATTTTAGATATTATTTTAATTCCTAAGGACATGAAATGTCTCAAATATGTTGTTTGCTTTGTAGTTAGGATTTAAGGGGCAGTCAGACCTATGAATAACTGGTTATAGACCCAGGAAAAGTAAAATAAATTCTTTAAAGAATATAAGTAGTAAGGAAGAAGACGAGAAAAGAAGAAGAAAAAGAAACTAATTGTGATTACTCTCTAAGTGATGGAAAACCCAAAAGGTCAAGACAATTTTTCACAGGTTTTTCTGCCAGTGTAGAAACAGCCCCCATGGTCTGGGCAACTGTTTCTGTTACCAAGATACCCACAGGGAAAATATTCAATTTTCCTGACCCTGGTTGCTTTATTAAAAAATAAGGAAACAAACAAAAAATCCAAAACAATCTAACCTGCATCAAGTACCTGCTTGACTTTTGAAGCTGGAATCTTTTAAATCCTTTCAAACCTGCAGTAACAAAGGAAACACACAGCGACACACCTTTCACAAACAAACTAAACCTAATCATCAGAGGGTCCCATGCGGTGACAGTGTGGCTTCAAGGTGAAATGTGAGTGCCATGTTGGATGTGGGTTGTCCTCTGGCTCCCAGACCAGGAAGACATCATGGGAGTGCCTGATATCTTTCTCTTTCATTGATGGCTACTCAGTATATTTGTTATGGAATGGCTTTGTTGTTGGAGAACTTGTTATAATCTAAACTGTGAACTTCTTTATTTTATAGAGTAAGAAGAAGATATGTTAAGCATATGATTAAAATTTAATTCTTGGATATTTTAAGGCTGCAAAATATTAAGGTATGGTAAGTACAGATGTTGACACCTGCCTCTTTCCCAAGTTTTTTTTTTTTTTATTGTTACTAAATTTTTTTTCCAGTGTTCCAAGATTCATTCCCCATTCCCCACACCCAGTGCTCCACGCTTTAGGTGTCCCCAGTACCCACCACCAGGCTCTCCATCTCTCCACCCCCCTCCCTCCAAGTCCCTCAGTTTGTTTCTGTGTCCAAAGTCTCTGTTGTTTCATTTCCCTCCCTGGATTACCCTACTTCCCATTTACTTTCCTTCTCCCACTGTCCTCCAGGTTACCCCTCATGCACCGCAAGTAAGTGAAACCATGGGATACTTGACTTTCTCTTCTTGGCTTATTTCACTCAGCATAATCTCTTCCAGTCCAGTCCATGTTGCTGCAAAAGTTGGATATTCATCCTTTCTGATGGAGGCATAGTATTCCATTGTATATATGTACCACATCTTCTTTAACCATTCATCTGTTGATGGGCACCTTGGCTCTTTCCACAGTTTGGTGATTGTGGCCATTGCTGCAATGAACATTGGGGTGCATATGACCCTTCTTTTCACTACATCTGTATCTTTGGGGTAAATGCAGTAGTGCAATTGCAGGGTCATAGGGTAGCTCTATCTTTAATTTTTTAAGGAATCTCCACACTGTTTTCCAAAGCGGCTGCACCAGTTTACATTCCCACCAACAGTGTAAGAGGGTTCCCCTTTCTCCGCAGCCTCTCCAACACTTGTTGTTTCCTGTCTTGTTAATTTTGGCCATTCTGACTGGTGTAAGGTGGTAT